>PVKS010001147.1:0-152103 GCA_004027875.1 Aplodontia rufa
AAAAGTGTTGACTGAAGAGTGACATTATCGGATGCAGAACGGATACAACTACATTACACTAGTTTTGTTTTTATAGTGTGTTGTCCTTATATTACACATTCCAGGAGTATATTATACCGTTTTAATAAAAATGACATTCATAACACATATAGACATAAGGATAATTAATATGCTGAATAAAGTGTAAACTATTATAATCAAAGAGCATACTATCCATCCAATTTCAGGGGAACTTTTGACCTCTGTCCAAATTATTTTCCCAAGTCTACCAACTCCACTTGACAGGTGGAATGTGGTGAACTTGGTTACCTGGACTGGCCCTGCTGGGGCTGCCCATTGGAACCACTGACTGCTGCTGTTTCACTTTCTGCATTAGTGCTGGCTGGGCTGACAGGTGTTATTCTTCCTCCTCCTCAGACTCCGTTGGCACTGCAGGGGAGTCTGAGAGATATTTTCAAGGTGTGGAGATCCTCCTCCAGCGGCTGTGCTCTGACTTCCGACGCCTCTGCCTTACATTGCAGCTTCTTCATCTTGGAAGTTTGGTGAAGCTGCATCAGTGTTTGCTCTCAAAGATGTAAGCAACATTTATCTCATGGCCCCAGGTGTGTGCAGCTTCCCTGGCCATTCTTCCATCTCATCTGCATCTCCACAGCCATCTTTGTCCTTGGCTAAGGGTGGCAGCTGGGATCTGCTGCTCAGTTCACAGTCCACTTCAATGGCTCTGTTCACCACAGGACAATCAGAAGCCTCTGTGCTCGCAGGGAATTCATCCACCATATCCCAGCTTTGCACAGGACTCCATGCTAATAGGACCTTGGCAACTGAGTGCTACATGCTGCTCCGTAGCCACAGGTCCCTCCCTTCCACTGGGGTTGATGCAGCTCTCACCTGCAGAACATCCTGTTGACTACACCAGCTATCCTGAGGCAGGGGCTCAGGAAACAGATTCGGGATTCCAGTAGGTGGAAGAAGATGCAAGACACAATTTGGAGAGTAGGAGAGTAGACATATTTATTCAGGGTAGCAATAGCCCCTAGCTCCAGCCTCAGTCCCCAGCCAGTTCCATTTTGCTCCATGCCCAGAGTCATTTCCATAGGCCCTTTTTATATACAGTCCGAACAAAGAAGGCACACTGCCAACAGGTTACATCAGCAAGTGCATGCTTACAAGTGAATGTTTATGACCACGAGTTCACCGAATCAGAGGGTTTCTTTCTTTCTCTTTTTTTTTTTAAGAAAGGAAAGGGAGGGACAGTGAGAGAGAGAAAGAGAGAGAGAGAAAAAAAAACTTTATTTAGTTTTTTATCTGGTTTTCGTTGCTCCAACACCTATTTGTGCATGTGGTTGCTGGGGTTTGAACCTGGGTCTTCAAGCACCGTAACCACTGCACCACCACTTCAGCCCAGTCAGAGGGTTTCTGACCTTGACTAACCACAAGATAGTCAGTTCTCAGCCCTGGCTCCACACTAAAAGCATAACATAAAATACAACTTAGCCCACTGGAAGTCTCAGTGAGGGAACCTAACTATAGCTATTTTGGGCCTGCTCCAACACATATGTATCCCTAACAGAGAAATAATACATATGGAGCTTTTCACTAATGAGCAAATGGTTGAACATAAAAAGATGCCATATATACCATTTCAAAAATTATTAGCTAATGCTTTAGCTGGTAAAAATTTGGTAATCCCATTGAGGAAGTTTTCCTAAAAGTGTTACCAAAACTGGAAATTCTAAGCACAGCTAGATAAAAGCAAAAGATAAAATACGGAGGTGATACTCATACCCCGTCCCATAATTCTCCCAGTGCCCCACAGTCTTCCACTCATTGAATCTATGACATTCAACGAATTAGCCAAGAACAAAGAAGTCCACAGGGAACCTAAACAGTGTTTTACATCTACAAAGGAGAAAGACTTTGGAAAATGAAGTTTCTCAATTGTGATGACCAGGGTTTTTTAAAGAAGGAAAAGGGTTTTGATCTTTAAAAAACTAACCACCTGTAGGATACAGAGCTTTGAGAGTATACCTAAACCAGAGAGGAGGGGAGAAAGTCTGCTAATGTGACAGTGGTTTTTGACCTCAAATGAGATCCTTGCTGAACAGCAAATAGAAAGAAGAGGAAGCAAATGAGAACATAAGAGTTTGGATGTTGGTAGACTTAGATGGCCTGCCCCTTCCCTTCAGACCACACCTGAGGCTGGGGACGAAATTCTGTAAACCATAACATTCAGAAACCCCAGATAGGTTTAAGCATCCTCCATCCATGGGCCGGAGGTTAGATAATCAGCATTCCTATGGAGAAGACCTTGTTTCAACATAGATTTGAAATATTCAAGTAGAAATTGAGATGGGACATATCTGCAGAGAGGGTTGATAGCACTGAGTCTTCCCAACATGAGTAAAGCAGAAAGAACATCTGAATTTCCCTGTGTGCAAAGAGAGGGTTTATATAAACCTAAGGAGTTCAACCTTCAGGACCCTCATTTTCATGCCCCTTATAATCCCCCAGGTTCACATGGCTCCACGTATTTTTAAAATTTGCAACTGTAAAATATTTTCACAGAATTAATTGAAACCACTATCTTTTTCCACTCCAACTCCCTCTCAGGCACTTCCCTTTGGGTCAGATGGTGTTCCTTAGGTAGCTAGTTATCCATAAACAAGTGACTGGGAGAAGGACAGTGACATCAGACATATACATCAAAGAGTGTCCATAGGTCACTGGGAACTTTATCAAAACAAACACATGGAAAATGGGAACTGGGTATGCCAAATATCCCATAGTTAATTATAACCCTTTAGGGGAACTATTGTTTCAAGAGCACATCACACCTCCCCTTGTGACCAGATCTTCAAGACCCTTTCCTTGTGACTGGGTCATTAGGTTATCACCACCTTCACACAGGAAATTTGCTGAGGGCTGTAGAAAGGGTAATAAACCACTTAGAGGGGCAATGTGAAACTAAGGCAAGAACAAAGGAATCCAAAACCCTTAAAATCCCCAGTCTCTGTAAGAGTCACCATTCATTCTCTCTGGAGATGGTCTGACCTGCTCTGTGGCTGCCTGTACCATATGCTACCTCGCTATCTCTAATAAATTCCTACCTGTTACTCTGTGTAACTCTCTTGAATTTTTTCCTATAGGATCACAAGAACCAGTGGCCATGAACCCCTGTGGTCACTTCTGCTCTGTTGGCAGGTCTCCTTTGCAACGGTGTTGGCGAAACCATTGTCATATTTTGGGAGGGGAAGAGGAAGTTGAGAATACATTAATATTTGAGTTTGGTTGGATATATTTTCATGGTTGCAGTCATTTCTAAGCATATTTGTTTTTGCTGGCTATCCAAGTATACATCTTGGTGCCCCCAATCCTCCTAGCATGCACTCTGACAACTCACCCAGAGTTGTAGCACAAATTCACAGACCCCAAGTTATGATATGAACATATCCCACTGAACCAAGAACCAGAACAACATGGAGAGTAGAGGAGAATGACTTACAAAGTTAGGAGCCTGATTCTGGCTTTGGGAAAGTTCTTCCAGTCATAAGAAGTAAAAAAAATTGCAAAGCAAAACATTCATCTTTCATTGACGTCTATTCAGAATGGAAATTCTTCCCAGCCAGTAAATATACCCAATGATATATTCAATCCAATGAAATTATAGTTTTATAAACTGCTTCTTGAAAGCAGTTTCCCCAATTAATTAGAGATCTCTCCACAAGACCTGACTCCATCCCTACTGTACCAAAGAGGGGCATGGGTCACAGACCTTCGGAGAAGGGATGCTGCTTAGGAGTGGCTGGTGTCTCTGAGCTGGGAGAAGAGGCCCCATGGACTGGGATTCAGACCTCCAAGTGGGGGGTGACTTGGCTGGCTTATTCCAACATCTTTGAGGGGGCATAAGGAAGCTGTTTCTGGAAGTGTTAGAAAAACTAAAACTTGTACTGAAGGTATGACAAGAGGTGGACAGTGTGGCTGGGGTGATGTTCACAGGAACAGGAAGCAAACAGGAAGCGAAAATGAAGCTTCAATCCCTTCTGTCCCACTTCCAGTCTTCTAGAACTCCTCTGACGAGGAAGTCCTGGGCAAAAGAGTAACGTGATTTGCAGAATCTCAGCCCCAATATAATGATGCAGTGTTTGGAAAGAGGGGGTTTTATAATAAGGCATTTGGCTGGTTTGTCCCTGAATCCTAGGAGTGGGACTCTAACTACTTGGGATTTCCTGGGTAAACAGGGATGCTTTTGTTATTCATGAGCCCTGTGGATCACGCCTGAATTTAGGTGAATGAGGTTACTTAGAGGGGTCTGTTCTCCAGAAAGATCAACCAAGGGATTAAAGGGTTGGGGCTTTGAGCCAATCTGATCTCTGGGCAGGAGAGTTCAACACATGGCCAATTATTTAATCATGCCTTTTTAAAAAATGAAACTCTAATAAAAACTCTGGTCATCAAAGCTCAAAGTTTCCTGCTTGGTGAACACATTCGTGTGTCAGTATGGTGATGTGCTCTGACTTCTTGGGCTAAGAGCACAAAAGTTCCAGGTTGGGATTTGCCCAATATTCTCCTATGTGTCTCTTCATTTGTTTTTTGCTGATACTTTTAATAAAACGATGACTGTATGTGTAGTGCTTTCCTGAATTCTGTGAATCATGCTAGCAAATTATTGGGCATGAGTGGGGTCATGGAACTTCCTTGGATTTGTAGCATTGGTCAGAAACGTGAGTGGCCTGGGCACCCCTGAAATTGTGACTAATATATGAAGTGAGGATAGTCTGCTTGGGACCAGGTCTTTAAACCTATGGAGCGTGGGGCTAACTCTTTCTACTCCAAACGTTTTCCTCATAGATTCTGTGAATTCAGAAATTCAGGGAAGGCTGCTCCTTGCTCCATGATGTCTGGGTATCAGTTGGTATAACTTTCAAGATGGCTGCTTCACTCACACATCTGGTGTTTGGACTGGGGATTGAGAGTTGATGTTGGGCTCATCTTTGGCTTAGAAGTCTCAGGGAAATTGATCTACTTACATGCTGGCTCCAGGATTTCTAGTGGACAAGTTCTAGTGAACAAAGGGAAAGCTGTCTTTGAGGTCACATAACATCACTTCTGTCATAGTGGACCTGTCAAAGTTGTCACACCACCTGATTTAATGAGAAGACACAGACCTTACTGCCTCTTCACAGTGTTAAACAAGTGGCCATGTTTTAAATATGCCCTATATAGTATCCAAAAGTTTATTGGTGGGATGAAATTTGATGCAGGTCCACTCACTTATAGCCTCTAAGAGAGACTCACAGCTATGTGTAGTTCAGGCCTGATGGCAGGAGACTATATCATTAATATAAAGGTGTTATATATGCAAGGGATTCCAGTTACGCACTATGAAATTTAATCAGGTACCATATTGAATTGCAACTGTATTTCTGTGGCTCCCTCTCCATCATAATCTTTCAAATGCATGAAAAGCATGCCTTTCAAATTTTTTTTTGGTATGTGATTCTTACCAAAGGACAATTTGTTATTCTGGTGTGTGAAGAAGAGTCAGGACATGAAGCCAGACATATGAGCAGGACCCAGATCTCCAAGGATGTTGAATCTTATGCTAAGGAGCCTAGATTTTATCATGGGAATTATTGGGACCACTTCAAGTGGGAAAGACAAGCTCAGGTTTATATTTGATAGCTTTTTATATTGCAATATGGGAAGTGAAATCAAGGAGGATAAGATAAGAGAGGGACAGGTGGTTAAGAACTCTTGCAATAATGTGGAGAAAGATGATGAGATCCTGGAACAGGATCATTGTAGTGGTGTCCTCTCTCAGGACTTCCTGAGGCTGAATTCAGACCTAGAAAAGCCCCCACCATGTGACACTAGAGATAAAGACAACTCGGAACTGTAAACAACAAGCTTATATGCATCTAAAATAAAATGTGTCTTTTTAAGATTTTATATTACAAAAATCTATATATATTCTTTGAAGTTGAGTTTTTCCCCTGCTCTGGTAGCCTCTAATTTATTGGTGTCCTTTACAGGAGTTAGTGTGCCCTTTGAGCAATTCGGCACTGCATATCAGCTGAGCAGGCTGATAAGTCATTGTCTCAGAGATAAGTTTATTGGCATTGTTGATATTGATTGCAGTATTATTATAATTATCCTCCAAATTATAAGAACATATCTCTACAAGCTAAGCCCAAGATACAAAAGCAGAGCATTTCAGAGTAGATGTTGTAGTGATCAGGAATTTGGAGCCAGATTTCCTGACTCTATAGTCCACCTTCACACTTACTAGCTTTGTGATATTAGAAATGATATAAATAAATAAATAAATAAGCAGCAACAACAAAACCTCTCTGTACTTCAGCTCCACCTGCAGAACAGGGTCAATCACATTATCCGGCCTCCTGGTTTGCTATAAGAACTAAGGGGTTAGTGTCTTATAAGGTGATCAGTGTAATGTTCCGCACAGAGTAAGCATTCTGTGAAGAGCAGCTCAAGGTTCAGTCCTGCACACTTCCTCCTCTCCTTCCCAGTCCTAGGGCTCTAACGTACTCTTGGCATGTTAGTGACTTTGAAATACTTAACTCCGATTCTTCTCAGAGTTCCATGCTTGAATGTCCAATAGTTTATTCAACAGTTCCCTATTTCATGATGAACTTGAAAGTTTGAAAACATGACTGAATAGCACAGGCAGAGAATGATGGGCCTGACTCATCTAGCTTTGCCACTAACCAGGTATGTGAATCAGACATCTCAGTTTTGTCCTGTGGCCTGGATGGTCTTTGTCTCTGCATTTCTACAGGTGAAAGTGAGTCAAAAGCAACAGAAAGCACGGCACAAACCGAAGGCAGTTTTCTATTTTGCTCTTCTCCGTTGACCCTGCATACCATGGCCCCTGGTGCTCCAAGTGCTAGACTGGTTTCCCTGTAGATGAGCACTGGGATGTGGCTTCCTGGTGCAGCAGAAAGAGCTCAGATTCTGGATCAGACACGGCTCTGCTGCTGGCTGCACCACCGTCTAGTTATTTAACCTTCGGAACCTCCATTTCCTCAAATGAGCTCATCTTGTGAACTTTAGAGTGCATTAGCTGTGAGTAACTGACAACCACGCTGGAAGTGGCGTAAAGAGTAAGGACATGGATGATTTCAACAAAACCTGTGACAAGAAGCCTGATGTTGTCAGCTCCGGGGTTGCTTCGGCAGAGCTATGCTGACTTTTCTTGCCTTTTTTCTCATAGCCCAAGATGACTGCTACAGAATGATGTCAGAAGACAGGAATCATGGAACAGGGTTTTTCCTCATCCAGCTGCTTCTTTTCTAAGACATCAAAATGTTTCTAAAAGACCGCAGCCAAAATCCCCTCAGGTTCCCTTGGGTAGAATTGGCTTCTGGTTTATGCTTCAGCTGCGAGGAGTGCCGGAAGAGTCAGCACGTGGCACTTGCAGCCCCTGTCAAGTGGAGGTCATACCCACTAGGAAGAGAGAAGGCAAGTGGCTTTTGAGGAGATGCCCAATGAGGTCTTCAGCAAAAATCTGGCTCTGAGAATTATGAAAACCAAATGGATGAATGGATTAATTTATTTAATTTGTTTAAATTAATCTTTGGGTTTATCAAATGCTTGTTTAGTGGTTATTATATGCCAGGAACTTTAATTTCAATCTATTTACTCCTCATAATTCCATGGAGGTGTACTGTTAGGATCCTTATGTTACAGAAGAAGAAACTGAGGTAATGGACAACTAAAATAACTGGCTAAGGACTCAGCCTGCACATGGAGGAGGCAAGACTCAAATCTGCCTCTTGAGCCTGTGGTCTTGATGCTAAAGCATCTCATGGGGCAGCTGGCTGGCAAATGCCTGTTTCCTGTACATCCTCCGAGTCTGCCATTGGGCATTTTAATTGTGGATGGGAAGGGCCATCAAGCAGAGGATAACCACCCCTTCATACTCCTTCCTACCCATTCTGATTTTCTGTTTAGTTTTTCTACTTTGAAATATTCTTATCCATTTCTAAAGTACTTACCAGATCTATTCCAAAATTCCTATCCCTACTTATTTTATTGGTTTTATGATGTATATTGAAAGGGTGATCTTATTTCACTCTTGATTTTTGAAAGCCTAGACCAAAGGAGAATAAATGTTTTCTGTTTCTAAAGATGAATAGAAGTTGTTTCTGGAGGGACCAATGAGTTTTGATAGGAGTTGTCTTTGAGCATTTTCTGGGAAAGAGGTAGTTCAGAGTGTAGGGAGAACTCCACAATGACCTTGTCTTGGGATATCACTTTCAAACAGGGTATTTTGAGTACATTATTAATTAACCAGACCTGGCTGGCATTCCAGAAGGGGAAGGCCTTGTCATGACTTTGGCAATATTCACACAATGATGGAGAGGCAGCAGGGGCATTGTTTTGGAGGGTCCCCTGTCTAAGGACATCAAGGGATTGAGCCAAACATGTGTGACACAAGCCAGTAACTCAGGAAGGAACAGGAGAGGACTATCGCAAGTTTCCTAGCTTGGGACACTGAAAACCTAAAAACAAGGTCATGTGTCCACACAATGAAGAAAGGAGCCCCTGGAAAAGGAGGAAAAAACAACCAAATATAACTCCACATAGAGGTGAGCAGGAAAGCATCCTTAGCTTGACAATCGACCAAGAATAACACATGAGCTCATCGAGCCCAAACCGGGGAAAAGCTAAAAGCATTAGCCAGCTAATCTAAAAATTAAGAAGTGCATTTCTCATCTTCATGCAGAGGAATGTTCCGGAGCAGATCCTCATAGTTGAGCTAGCCCCCTAATGCGGGGGTTTCCTGTAGAGATGAAGCAGCTGCACCTTTGATGACTCCTTGGATATTAGCAAAACACTTGCTAAATATAGATGCACGTCAACAAGTCATAAATAAGGGAACAGGAGTGGGAAACACCATACAAAAGGTGAGTGGGCAAGAACAAAGACATCTTCTTCTGCCAAGACAATTATCACATGCAGCATCCAAGCATTAATCACAGAGTCATTTAAAAATCCAAATGCCAAATAAGAATAAAAGTCCCATGCAGGAAATTATCACATATCAGGGCACTGGAAGCAAACGAGGACCTAGTGTCTGTTTCTAGCACTCTTTTCCATGGTGTGGAAAGACAGCGTGGCACTGCAGGGACTTGAAGGTGTTTTAATGGCCAGGTGACAAAGAGCTGCTGGGCCTTGGGAATGATGTTTTCCCTACATTCTTTCTTGGTTGAAGCTTCCTTTACTAGGGGGAAGTGGTAAGAATCTTTGTCTTGATTTCTTTTAGGGATATAGGATACCAATGACCTGGGCCTTAAATTTCAGAGGGATGGAACACATCAGTCCGGACAAGCTTAGCTCAGATGAAGGTTGCTGTGTTCTCAAACCAAAGCCAAGCTCATGCTGATCAATTTCGGTTCTTCCCCTCTGCCCAGATCAAATCTGTTTAAACTACAAATGCTATGTACTTATTAGGTGCTATATGTACGTGGCATTGGGCTTGGTTGTTCCCATCACTTAAATTAGCACGGGTTCTTCTAGTGACACATAGTCTAAAGAGGCTTTGACAGGGGCAGGTGGAAAGCGGCAGATGCCCCTCCTATAAGTTTATGTAATTCCTGCTGAATACAAAAAATTGGTGTTCAACCCTGCAAATACAGCATATCATACCTAAAGTGCAATGTATCAAATCATTCTTAAATGCTCAAAGGATCTGTAGACAAGTAACTTTAAGAATCCTTAGAGTAAAAGTACATTCACATCATTTGGCAAGTCCTTAATCTAGTGATTAAGTGACCATTATTAGTGACCATTGCTAAAATAAAAGTTAAGGGTAATGTTAGCTAGTGAAGGCAGAGAGAACCCTCCCCCCTGCAGACTATTTATTGTTTTGGTCTATGGGGGTTTTGCAATTCTGGAATTTATGAATTACTGCTCATTCGCCCATTGTAGTACCTGTGTAAAATCACCTGGGTGACATGCTAAATTCTTTATTAAACAGCAAATTTGATAAAGAGCTGCCTCTATCCTCTCAGCACTGTGGATGGCAAATTGTCCCCTGGCTCACTGTTTCTCATGTTGAAGCTCTGTCGAATGTATCTTGGTGAGCTTCTTGTTCCACCACTGAGCACCCTGGAGTTTGTGGAATGGATCTCATGGGTTGAATGAATGTGAGGCTGGGGGTTGAAGAGCTTTGGAGCATTTTCTGTTCAAGTTTTGCAATCACTCATCATATGTAGGGGTGCAGAGGTAGCCAGTGGAAGGAAAAATAAATCCAAAGTGGTGGCTATTGGGGGCCAGAGAGGTGGCTCAGTGGTAGAGGGCTTGCTTGATATGCATGAGGACCTGGGTTTAATCCCCAGAACCACATACACAACTAAGTGGAGGAAAAATCAGATGAAAAAATAAAAGTTGGCTCTCTCTCCTCTCTCTCTCTCCCTCTAAAAAAAGTGGTGGCTGTTAATTCTCTTGGCGTTTAAAGCAAAGGAGCAGGGTAATGGGGTAACATGCACATTTTCTTCCCTTCTGCCCGCAGTAAGGAAACACTGGCCTCAGGCATCAGAAGTGGCTGTGGGGAACTTCCTTCTCTTGCCCTTTGCTGGCATTGACTGTGGTCCCTGACGGTGTGGCTGAGCGTTGTTGCACATGCTATGCCCGTCACTTCCTGTATGGCTGTCTCTATGAAAGAGTTTGAGCTACACTTGGAAGGACCTGAAGGCAGAGTTTGGCAGAGTCCATGAGATTTTCCTTGAATGAATTTCTGTGTGGGGATGTTTTGAAATTGATGTAGAAAAAATTGAAGTGAACATTCACCAGCATTGGGGTTCAACGGGAACCAATTCTTCCTTCCTCCTCGACCCTCTGCTTTCCTGCCCACAAGAGTGGTCCCCAGGTGTGGATTGCTGCTGACCATTTCCAGCCTCTAGGCCGTGTTCGATCTTCCCACGTCTGGGATCTTTGCCCCCTTTTCCCTTTTGGTTGACGGTGCGCCTGTGGGAACTTGATGTTCCTGAGAATCTAAGGAATGATCAACTTTAAGATAACTAGAATTTTGTGTTTCTACTAAGAAGGAAAATAAAATGTTATCAACCTATGTCATGCCCTAAACTGCAAATGAATCCCAATTGCAGAGAGGTTGATAAGGAGCGCACTTGAGATTTGAGGAAATACATATCCATCATTTTCTTGGGACCTCATAAGGAAACTTGGGGGTCTAGCAAGCAGAGACTAAATACACATACCAGATTAAGTTGTTTCCCTAGCAAAACCCCATTAATGCTCACCTTTAAAAAGTTTACTTGATTGGGACTTCAGGACAAGCGTCTCTCTGGGAGACTTTTTCAAATGTCACTCACTGTAGCAGTCGATTAAATGGGGTGAGCGAATTAAGTCAACATACCCTCAAAGGACTGAGCTTGCTCCCTTTCGACACGGCAGAAGGACAAGCAACATAGAGATCAGCCGCAGCACACAGGAGCACAGGTGGCCTAGGCCGTGCCTGCTTCCGGAACGTTGCTGGACGAGCCAGCTGGCTGTTGAACCTCGCACGGAGCGTGGAGGAGGAAGCCCAGGTGGCCTGTGGAGAGCAGCTTTGCAAACTGGAGTAGTGTGGCGTGGGGAAGGTGGGGCTGAGGACTTGGACTCTTGACTTGGTTCTGGCACATCAAAATTTCTTTTAAAACTTAAACAAAATGTTAGCTATACAATAACCCCCAAAGAGTGTTTCTAACATCTACGCAAGTCTACAATAATGAGCCTAGTAAGAAGAGGAATGGAATGGATATTTTGGAGCCTTATGTGTGACATCCCCAAATTATAGTCCCTTCTTTTTCTTTCCAGAAGTTATCACTGTCTTGAATTTGTGCTGATCACACTTTTGCTTTCCTTAAGTATAAATATTTCTAAACAAACTTCCTTGCTTTAGCCTGTTTTAGAACTTTAGGTAAAAAAGTCATACTAAATATAATTTTATAAAACTTGCTTTTTATTGCTCAACATCAATTATATTTTTTAAAGAGAGAGGGACAGTGAGAGAGAGAGAGAGAGAATCAATTTTATTTAGTTTCTCACGTGGCTTTGTTGCTCTGACACTTTGTTATATACTTGGTGCTGGGTTTGAACTACTCTAGATTCTACCATGTTTGTGTGTGGACCTGATAGTCCATTGCACAACACATGATTCATTCATGCATTCTCCTTTTCATGAATGTGGACTTGCTTTGCTCTGAAGAACAATGCTGCTGTGAACATTCTTATATATATTGCTTGGAAAATATGTGCTTGAGTTTCTCTTGAAAATATGTGAGAGAAACAGAGGGAGAAAAAGACAGGACTTAGCTGGGATCTATCTGGTGTGGTTGAGGGTGTGCCTGCATTCACTTTGCAAAGTGACAATCAGTGCTATTCCAGAGGAACCTTTTGGCTCCTGCCAGCAGTGATTGGGTGTGTTCCCTATTCCATATCCTTCCTCCACATCTTCCTAGTGCTTCATATTGTCAGACTTTAAAATTTTTGCCTACCTTGTGGGAGTGAATAGTATCTCACTGTGACCTCACTATGAATTTTCCTGAGTGTGAATGACCATTTCCCCATGTTTAGTGGGTGCTCATCTTGCCTCATTTGTAAAATGCCTCTTCATCTTTTTGCCCATGGATTTTTTTGTGCCCGCATGGATTGTCCTTTTCTTATTGATTTGCAGGAGCTCTTTATTTTTTGTTAATCCTTTGTTAATTATATTGTAGGTGCTTTCTCTCAGTTTCAGTTTTGTCTTTGGATTTTCTTTCTGGATCTTCTGATACAGGACATTGATTTGGTTAAAACTATTGCTATTTTTTAAAAATAGTTTCTTCTTGTAACTTTTCTAACCTTTCAAATCCTGAGGCAACAAAGATGTTTTTTCTAGAAATTATAATGTTTCTCAACTATCATTGACCTGTCTGGAATTGATTTTAGTAAGTGGTGTGTGTGGTGGTGGTGGTGGTGATCCACTTTTTCCCTTCATCCTTCCTTTCCTTCCTTCTGTCCTTCCTTCCTTTTTCCTTTCACTCTCTTCTTCCTTCCTTCTTTCCTTCCTTTCCTCCCTCTCTCTTTCTTCCTTCCTTCCTTCTTCCCTTCTTTCCCTCCCTCCTTCCTTCTCTCTCTGCTTTCTCCCTTTATTCCTTCCTTCTTGTTTTCGCTTATAGCCAATCCATTATTCGTATTACTGAAGTCTCTTTCCTTTTTCCACTTGTTTAGAATGTCAAGTTTTCTATATATATGTGTGGGTCTTCTCATGTCTAATTCTGTTTTGTGGGCTATTTGTCTGTTCCTGCTTCAATATCATAGTCTTATTTACAATGACTAGTTAAGTAGCCTTCTACCTGATGGGGAATATTATAGTTTTCAAGTCTAACTGGAACCGGAATTGGTCAAGACCAGGCTTATTGATAGATGGATGATTTCCTTCAAATAATAATCATAATAATATTATCTGCAAGAATATCAGTTCCAAATGAGCTGGCATAAACACAGTCTAAGAAAGTATCTTTTCCTTTGTTAACATAAAATAACAACTCTATTCCAAAGAAGTAAGAAAACAGTGTATTTTGAGCCAAATATGAGTAACCATGGCCTGGGAATACAGACTCAAATTACCCTGAATGACATGTTCCACAGTGAAAGAGATTAGATGAACTTTTACAGTTGCAAAACATAACAAAGTCCTAAGTCAATGCATTTACATAACATATTGGTAGGTGCATTAGGAAGGTGAAGAATCTCTTCCATGGGTTTTGCGTGGATCTTACAGCATTGTAGCTTTGGGGTTGGTGGAGGCTAGAGGTCTGCTAAGCTTAGTGGTACATTCTGAAAAGTTTATCTATTACTAGAATGTTAGGACAGGTACAAAAGTTAAGGTAATTAGCTATTAAAGGGCCTAAGACAGTCCAAGATAATTTTGGTTCTTGACTTAAAACTCATCACAATGCTCTAGTGGGCCAGCAGTCACAGAGTCTGCAGGAACCTGGATATAGGTCAGAGAACCTCAGCTCACAATTTCTGTAGCCTGATTTCAGCCCATGTTCCTCCATTCTCTGCAGGCTTACAGGAGGGAGTGAGGGCATCATTTACTGAAGATGTGTGGTCCCAGTTTTATCTTGGAGGTGAGAAGATGTGCTGGGCTCTTACAGGAACTGGGAGGGAAGGCTTTGAAAGGCTGACAACACACACAGCCTTTTGCTCACAGGGACATGGATTCCAATTTCCTCTCCCTTTCACTCAAGCTGCTCAGCTGGGCCAGAAAGTCCTCCAGTCACCCAAGTTGATTGCATTTGATTTTAATGAAAAGAAAATAACGGAACAAAAACAAGAGTTATTGCAGAGATTCCTTCTTTAGAGTTATCTAAAGTTTATCAGCAAAATAACTTTGACTAAGTTAAATGGCGATGTGTCACACACCCAAAACGTGTGAAGCAATTTGAAAAAATATTTTAAATATGCCATGGATTTGTAAATTAATGCAGGGCTCACTGTGCTTGAATTTCCATTTCTAAACTGCTTCATTTGCATGCAAAGAGTGGGCAATTTTTGTGTGTGTGAAAATTTAGCCTTAAGAAATGAAAATCAAAAACTCAGCAACTTGAAAAGAGCTGTTAGGCATAGAAATTGTTTAATCGGTTTCCAGCAGGGCCAATGGTGTTGGCATTTTGAAATACCAGATTGGATTGGCATCCTAGGAAAAGAAAAAAAAACCTGAGCTCAGAAAAAGTCGCCCAAAAAAGCCACCATCTACATAGTGGTGAAAGAAGATAGCCGAGATATGACAAATGCCAATGAAACAAATTCTGCCATCGAGCAGGAGCCTGAAGTGTGAAATGAACAAATGCTAAATGTGATAAAATTTCTGCCAGTGCTACCCCAATCTTTGACTCTGACAAATACAATGGTTGATCGAAAAATCAGGTGCTCTGTCTAAGGGCTTGTTTCTCACGGGCGTTTAAAGAAGTCCCCGCACTGTGTGTATCTTAAATGTGATGTTCTCACCTCCGAGTGTATTCAAAAGACACCTAATAATTCCCTCCCTAACAATTTAAATTTTCAAATTTTCATTCTAGGGCTTTTATTTTTTTTTTAAGAGAGAAGGACAGTGAGAGAGAGAGAGAGAGAATCAATTTTTATTGAGTTTTTCACATGGCTTTCATTGCTCTGACAGTTGTGTACATGGGTGCTGGGGTTTGAACCCGTGTACATGCCGGGCAAGCGCCGTAACCACTGAGCCACTACTTTAGCCCCCATTCCAGGGCTTTTAAGAAGCACGTTGAAAATAAGATGCTATTTCAACATAGCTCACACTTTGTGGTGTTTTTGTGGATGAGACCTTAAAAACTGGACCAGGTTACCATATTTTTATTAAAGACTATATATATATATATATATATATATAGAGAGAGAGAGAGAGAGAGAGAGAGAGGGACCGTGAGAGACAGAGAGAATCAATTTTATTTAGTTTTTCACATGGCTTTCATTGCTCCGACACTTTGTTGTATACGTGGTGCTGGGGTTTGAACTCGTGTCATTGAGCATGCCAGGCAAGCGCCATAGCTACCAGGCCACCACTCCAGCCCCTGAGACCATTTTTTTTAATCTACAATATCCTAAACAAAAGATGCAAAGCTAACTCTACCTTTATATAATATTGATGATGAAGAAAATAAAAAAGATTCATAGTTATGATAAACCCCATTCATGTACTTATTTCACACACATTTATTGGGTGATTGCTTTGCTCTGGGTACCATTCTGGATGCTGAGGATGCAAAAATGAAGAAGAAACAAGCTCTAGGCCCTCCAGAAGCTCCCAGCCTCTGCAATGAGTCTCTTTGAGTGCGTTTCATATCACAAGCTGTCTCCTCTCATTATGTATTTTCCTCCCCAAGACTGATGAATACACAGGCCCAGAGAGCACAAAGTTGCTACTTCCTCTTCAGCCCACATCCACGGAGCAGGAGCCAGCTCAGGGGGTACGATGCTATGGGACTAATGGTGTTTGAGCATTGTCAGAGAAAACAAGGTATTGGCAGTTCTGACAGCGTTAAAATTAGTAAATTCTAGGATATGTTTAGAGAGGTACGAGGGAAAGTCTCAGATTTGGGGAGAGAAGCGCAGTAGGAAAGTGCCTTTCTGTAAAGGTCTCTGGAATTGTCTTTTCCTCTTTCTGGGTCTGCAGACTGAGGTGGACCTGATATATGGCCCAGGGTGGACTTAAAGGACAAAGCTTGAGTTCTGTGATTACTTATCAACTTGCTGTTGAGTAGTGAATGATCTTGCAGTTTACCAACCTAGTGGATATGGAACAATTAGGTTTTTAATTTGACTACACATATATGGGGTATGTGCCCCAATATCTATATTTTATCCTCAAAAGATTAGGACGTATTTTTCATAATAAAAAGTTCATACTCCAAATGACAGTAGAGTAGTATATGGAGGGTACTTGAATGTGTTTGATCATTGGTCTTGAGCATAAAACCCTGGTGGGACGCAAGCTAGTCAGCATTTTATGAAGGTGAGGCTAAACGTGGGGTTAGACAGCTACCTTCAGATAACACATCTCTGAACTCATAATTCATGTGGGTGAGCAATGCGTCTGGTTAATGGTGGGCTAAGCAATACATAGTTAACTTTGGATAAGGAGACTTTGAGGTTGGTTCAATTGCTCAGCAATGCTTCTGTCACCCAGAAGTCCTGATTATGTTAGTTTGATTTTTGTCACAGTGACCAAAGGCCTGATGGGAACAACACGGAGGACAGGTTTATTTTGACACAGTTTCAGAGGTTCTGTCCTTGTTCAGTCCTGGGTGAGGCAGAACATCAAGTTGGAAGAACTTGGTAAAGGATAGCTACTCAATTCTGATAGCAGGGAAGCGTAGAGATCAAAGTGCCAGGGGCAAAATATAAACTTCAGAAGCTCGCCCTCAGGGACCTACTTCCTTCATCCACACCTCATGTAGCAACCATTACCACTCAGTCCTTTCAAATTATTAAGCCATGAAATGGATTAATCTACTGATTATGTTACAGTTCTCATAATCTAGTCATTTCACTTCTGAACATTCCTACGTTAACTTGGGAGCTTTTGGGGGACATTCATGTCCAAATTATTATAGCCATGCTCTGCCACCTTCAGTATATTATTTGTCTACCCTTGTGGTTGGCACCTCATCATTACAATTTGGCTGTTTAAGCTCCAGACATCACATCCTAGAGCTAAAGTGGTCCTAAGCAGAAACTGAGAAGCAAAGCAGAAACTGTCTTTTTAGATGGGAAGTGGAGCCTGGAGGAGAATTATCCTGTTTACTGCTCATTGGCTAATGGTATCACATACTTACCCTATGCTAGAACCTGGGGAATAGGATCACCAGGAGGTGATAGATCAGCACTTCCTGGCACTGGAGAGAGGTCCACCTTCCTAAGATCTGGAGACAACTACTTGCCTCCAGGACCTATTGTCAGAGATCTGTGGCCAGGGATGAGGGTTGTGTGCTGAGGAACATGCAAGTATCAGCATCAGAATGATGAGCAAAGTATCCTAAGAGACAGACTAAGGTCATGGGTTAGGCTGAAGGTTATGGGGACAGAAGACCCCCACACCAAATCCTGGATCTGCCACCTCGCAGCTGTAGGACCCTGGGCAAGTTACTTAGATCCCTGCTTCACAGTTATCTGCAGTAATACTTCTCTGAAAGGGTTCAGATGAGAACTAAGCAACACAATGTGGGCAAAGCTCTCACAGACCTAGAGAGATGTCCTGAAAGTCGTGAGGCCAGGGTTTTAATTGACCAACTTGCTAAGTGCTTGTGACTGTCACTTCCTGTTTCCAGGCTTTAGTTTCCTCAAGCGACAGTTGGAAGTCAGGGCTGAGTGGTCCTCCAAGCTCCTTTCTGCTCTGACATTCTGCTTTTGTGGTGGGTTTTCTGCAGCGGTCAGCTAGTGACACAGCCCTGGGACATCAGCAGGGGCTTGTCTCATCATACTCTTGCAAGACTGGCAACTACTTCCTGCGTGCTCACGCATGGTGGTGTTTGCTGCCGTCCATCTGAAGGTGAGCCATCAACGAGGCGCTTGTGCTCCTCCTGTGGTTCCTAGGGGTGGACAGTACCACCTCAATCCTCAAAACAGCCCCCAGAGGAAGTCGGGTGCTAGTGACAGCTAGTGACCTCCTCCCCAAGGGGCTGCCTGCAAGTGAGACCCTAGCTGGGCTCCTGTCCTGCTCCCCGGCAAGACTTGATTCTACATTTGCTGTTCAATTGGCTATTCGGAAACATTCTGAGTTAACTTTGTATTTATTTAGTTTCAACAAAAACAAGGCAAATGCATAATTAGCATTTTAACAATAAATAAATTAGAACTTGAGATTGCTATAACAATATACACTGTTAGAAGAAGAATTGAAGAGCACAGTCTAAAAATAAAGTCAAAACCATAAACACACTCTCTTTTCTTTCTGGAAATCAAAAACACACCAATGGCTTTATGACAAAGGAGCAATAATGAAAGGCACCGAAAACTTCTTTCCACCTAATAGCGGAAGGTACTTGTGTGGAGCTGGATGGGGAACAGTTGTATCCAAACAATAAACTTGCCCTAAAAGGCTTGATTATTAGTTCCACTTAAAAAAAGCAACATCAACAAGGATAAATGTAAAACGGATGTGAGGCGATTTTAAGAAGCTGCAACCTATGAAAACGATGTAGGCATTTGCAAAATACTGTTCCAATCAACGGAATTGTCTCCTTTAGAAAAATTGTCAGATGCACCCCCCACACCCTTACTCTGTCCGGGCACAGCCTAGAAATTGTCTTTCTTCCTGTGGGACATGGAGTTGTTCAAACAGTTCATAAAGTCTGTTGTGCCCTAGAAAATTCTGAGTGTCATTGTGGAATAATCAGCCTCAGATTTACTGTTACAAATTTTCCAAGCCCTGTTGCAATTAAGGGAAATTTAGGGCCAGTGGCGAAAGTCGTGGGAGTCCATGCCGAGACAAGGTGGACCCCAGGTGATGGGAGCCCATGGAGGGACATTGTGCACGGCACCCACAGGCCTTGGCATTGGCTCAGACTGTTGGAGCTCCACACTCTACACGCTTAGACTCAGTTGTAGCAAAGGACAGGGGCAGGGATCAACCTGCATTTTGAGTTTCTCTGATTTGCATCAAGGCAATGTAGCTTGGGGACTGGATGTCCTAAGAAACAAACTATAAATGCCCCAAGTAAGTCAAAGAATTCCATGCAGTGAGATGAACCATCTTCTGAAGAGGAGTCCACTGTGTTAAATATTTGATAAGAGAAAATAGATCCAGAACACAGAAGTATTTTTCTTTGGAAATTGTGTGTGTGTGTGTGTGTGTGTGTGTGTGTATGCGCGCACATTCACAAGTTTGAATTTTAACTCTCTGTCCATCCAGGGTGACTATGACAATGACATTCATGCTGTAATGAGGTCAATTTATCTTTTTTCCTGTGTTCTCTTTCCTCCATCCCTGCCCACTGAACCTTGGTCTGTCTTTGGGAAGAACTTTTGAAAATGATTGTGCTCAGTGAAGATCTAAGAAGGGGCCCTTGGGTATATTAAGAGTCCTTATAACTTGGAATAAACTGGAGTTTGGATAAAAAAAAATAGAAGCAAATTTGTAGTGGAGGAAAAAGTTCCTATGGCAAAAACCAAGCTAGGGACACAGAAGCAGGCCAAGAGGACTGGGGCAGACTGGCAGCGCTGTCAAGCCGGAGCTCATTAAATAGAAACGGATCTGCGGGAGGAAGAAAGCAAACGAATTGGAAAAGCAGGGCGTCTGTACATCCACCGGGCTTTGCAGCCAGCGCTTAGTGTCTGGAAGCCCATCACAGGGATATGGAGCTGGGAGGGAGCTTACAGATCCCCAGTGCAAGTGCTTCATGTGCAGACGAGGAAACAGCGTGGAGGGCTTTGCCCAGGGTCCCCACCAAATCAGAGCAGAAGGAGGGCGGGAGCCCAACCCCCACTGGGCAGGATCTGATTTCTCATAGATCTGAACTTCCCTGCTCACTGAAATGTCACTAGGAAGTGATAAAGGAAATATAGGTAAACCACATTTTAAAAATACCTGATAAAAAGGCAAGGAAATAACCATCGATGTTATGACATGCAGCAAGACTTCTTTAAAGCTGTTTGCACACTAGTACCACCAGGGAAGCTTAGACATAAAGACTATGGTAGACCTCCATGTCAGACTAACTTAATCGAAATCAGTGTGAGTGAAACTCTGACACTATTATAAAAAGCTCCCAGTGGTCTGAATGTGCAGACAGTTCTGGGTTGAATCCTGCCAGTGGCCCCGTGACTTGAGGGAGGTTGCTTGACCTGAGACTTGTTTTACTCCTATGGGAAATGGAGCTGATGATTCTCATCTTCTAAGGTTGTCGTGAGATTAGATGACATGAGTACATGTCCCACCGTCAATTAAGTGTTCTTTTGATGAGAACCTGGACCTCAGAGATCATTTCCAACAATTCACACTGACAATTCAAGAATGGTTCTCAATTTTCAAAATTAGGTGATGGGGAAGAGCAGGTACCACTGGGAAGCGGTACCTAGTTCACTGTCAAGGCCACCTCTTCAGAGATTCTGGTGGGTGCTTGAAGGAGCAGAGCCTCCTGGCTGCTATTCGGGGTAGAGTGGGTACTCCCAGATGGTGACCACATAAGTCCAGCCATCAATGAAGGTGACCGTCTTCGCAACAGTCTCTCAGTGCTGGAATCAAGGACATTCCATTTGCTTAATAACAGTGCTTAAGCAGAAACGTTCTCAGAGTCTTCCAACTCTGAATTTAACATAATTTCACTTGCATTTTGCTTATGTTCATGGTTGCCTTTTGTTTGTGGCAAATGATTTGGTTTTCATTTATAGCAGTGAGCTTCCATAAGGAAAAATATACTGACTTAAATCTCCTAATGCAGAAGTGTTAAGCAGGTGGGGGCCACGACAGGATGCTGGAAGACTGCTGGGTTTGGATTTCAGGGCTCCTGTCTTGGCTCACCTGAGACCTTGGCTAGAACATATCCTTCCTGGGCTCCAGTTTCCAGAACTCTAAAATAAAATCGGTAGACTTGACGATGTCGAAGATTCTTTCCAATTTAAGCATGTCTGATATACAAATTTATCAGTTTGGCCTTTTGATAAGTTTCACTTATCAAAGAAAAAAAAAGAAACTCCATAAAAATAAAAAAAGAAAATGGAAAGGAAATTAATTTTTTCTGTTTCTCTTCCCATCGACAAACTTGTGGGCTACTGGGTTCTTAATAGAGTCCTTCTCTGAGAGCCATGCCCTTCTATCAGATTGGATTGCTGCTCCTTGCTGATAGCTCTGACTCATTATATAATGTTTTAAAGTCTGTTGTGATCTGGCTGATTGCAGATGCTCAGGTGTAACACCTGAGCCAGGTGCATTTTTTTTTTTTTTGGTGAATTTCCCAAGTAACCAGATCTGTGGATTATTGCTAAGTTAGCATCTTTCCCTCTTTTCAGCACTCTCAGGAAGGCTAAAATACAGGACAGATTCTCCCACTGCACAGAGGTTATAAAACATTAATGGGTATAAAACAGCATTAAATTGGTGGCTTGCATACACCAGTATTTTGCCAGCCACATTTAACTGTGTGAGTTTTGGTCTGTAGCATACAGATGCCCTTGGGGTAGGTTAGAATGACGTAGGGGTGGATGTGCCAGGACATAAAGGACATGGAGGAAGGATCTTCTTCTTCTTCTTCCTCTTCCTCTTCTTCCCCTTCCTCCTCCTCTTCCTCTTCTTCTTCTTCTTTTCCAAAGAGATAGAGAGAGAGAAAGAGAGAGAATCAGTTTTATTTAGTTTTTCATGTGACTTTTGTTGCTCTGACACTTGGTTGTGTATGTGGTGCTGGGGTTTGAACTTGCATCCTCACACATCCCAGGCAAGTGCTGTAACCACTGAGCAACCACTCCAGCTCTGTTTTTGTCATTCTTTGAGGTTGGTGCCCACTGGAAAAGGCAGAGGCCAGAGCGAGGCAAGCAGGGTGTCCCCTGTGCAAAATTTAAGTAGGTGAACAGAGGATCCTTCAAGTTCTTCCCCATGACCTGGCCTTCCAAAAACTCTCCTCGAGGGAGCTGCCGAGATTCCCCTGAGCCTGCTGGGGAGGGTGGAGAACTCAGTGTCTTGTCCAGGCATGGTCTCCTCCTGCCGCAGGCCTTGCCGCTGGGCAACATGGCCATTTTCCATCTCTTTAAAGCCGCTCTCCACCACTGCTCCCATGGCTCCTTTTTCAGGGGCAGCTCCTTCGTGGCTCTTGTGCTCTGATTTTCTATCTCCTGTTGTCTGGATGAGAACATCAAAGTGCTCAAAGACTCAAATTCAGAAGACTGAAGCTGGCTCGTTCACCTGGTCCCATTCTACAGGAAGAATTTGGGTTTTCTAATTGAGGAGAAATATTGGGGAAATTCCCTGGAAAGGAAAGTGTTTGGAATTGGTGTGTAGCTTCTTCCCTTGCTGAAGGCTGGGAAAACACTGCCTGTTTAAATGCTATAATTCTTCTTATCAAAAGTTGTTCTCCCTGCCCAATACTGCAGATTGAACCCAGGGGAGGAATAGCTCCACCCATTTTTAAATTTTTATTTCTTATTTTGTGACAGGATCTTGCTAAGTTGTCCAAGGTGGGCCTCAAACCTGTGATCCTCCTGCATCAGCCTCCCAAGTGGCAGGGATTATAGGCATGAACCAGCACACCTGGTTTACAAGGGATTTTAAAGAATATGGAGATGGATACTTAGATGAGGATTGATTCCAAAGCAGGACATTTATCGGCACCCCTGTAAAGAGAATCCTTGGGTCTGGAGTTGCAGGTGGATCCATGAATCTTATTCAGTGGAATATCTTAGCAATAGTGGAAGGCTCTGAGCAAGAGAATGGAATGTGGATATGCTGTGTGGGGAAACAGAGGGCCTGACAGCAATTTATTCACTCATTCATTCATCACTCAGTCATGTGAAAATGTGTAGTATATATCTACTTGATGCTGAACATTCTCAGTACTGAGGACACAGTGGTAAGCCATCAGACAAGAGCCTGGCCATCCTGAAGCTGAAGGCTGAGGCCCTTTAACACTAAAGGTTGAGCACAGAACAGTAGGAGTGAGGAAGGACAACAGGAAGGAATGGCCAGGCGAGCAGCTGGAGAGAGAGGAGGGACCATTGGTGGGTCAGCCTGGGGAAGAGTTTCCACAATAAGAGATGGCAGCCTAATAGCCTTATCTGAGGGGGCATGAACCTGACGAGAGGGAGATGTCAGTAAGTTCTGGTGCTGTCACCTTCCACCATGACAACTTATGATGCTCCCTCTTCAGCTCTTTTCTGAGCTTTACAAACCCCGTTCACATGTCAGCTGGGCAAATGATGCTCACAACAGGGGGGCATACACACGTGGATGCCCTGCTTGTGACAATGTGGGACTCTTGCTGCAGCCTCCCGGGAGGCCAGCACTATCGACCATGGTTATCGTGAAGCATTTGAAGATGTGTTCTTATCTGGGGTCAGAGCAGATCTGAACACCATCCTTAAATGTGCAGGTCTGCTCACAGATTCCTGAAATGGTGTATGTGCCTGCCAGGATCAACCCTGCCTGATCCTCCCAGAGAGCAGCCCAGTCAAACAAAGAAAAGCCCAAATTGCAGCAACGCCTCCTATGGCAGGAAATTTAGAAATTGTTCCTTGGAAACCAACTTCCCTTTGTGTAATCACAACAATACCAAGATATGAACCCATTTGCTCCAGAGAGTAATTACAAGCAGCATTCGTATAATCCTCGAGAGTTCACCGAGTGCCCCCGGGGGTGTTATCTTATTGATTGTGTTTGCACTTGGAGTGTGTGGACAGCCCGGGTGAAGAGTCTTAAGTGGGTCTGTCTCCTTTCCAAAGCGGAGCCATGGAAACTGTGGCAGCCACTAACATGAGATGGTGACCTGCCTTAAAATGACTTGTCTTCCAGCAATCTCAGAAATGAAAAATCATGACTTGGAATCCCCATGGTGGGGAATTTCCTATTTTCTCCTTTATATCTTGAGCTCTCCAAATTTTTTGATATAAGCATGGCCCACCTTTGGGATTAGAAAAAAAGTTACTTAAAAAAATCTGGGGAAGCGTGCTTCTGAAACGCACCCCAGCTGACAAGGCTTGCCTCCCAGGGGAAGCCTGGCCCAGGGGGTTGGCTGGCTGCTCTGGCCCAGCTTCCTGAACCAGAAGAGTCATTGCATTTTTGAACAAGGACCATAGAGAACTTTTAGTCAACCCTTTAACACACCAGCCAGTGTTCAGAGCACATAACCAGCCAGAAACTGTGTCCTACTTCTCCAAAATAGATACTTGGAAAGCTCTATGCTCGCCAAGAGAAGCCAAAGATATTGATCCTTCAGCTGAAGTGAGATGAATTCTAGACATGTTCTTTTCTCTTTTCAATAGTTCAGTTTTTACAAAATAATATGAGCTCCTTTAAGGAAATATGGTGAATAAAAACAGGAAAAATATTCCATACAATATATATGTCCACTAAACATGAGCAAAAAGTGTAGACTTTAAAAATATAAATAGGTAGGTATATGTTCATAGTGGCACATATATTTATTTGGACTTCTGAGTTTTCTTTTTCACAGTGATTTTTTGAACCTGAATAGTTAAGAGTAAAAAATTCACTACAATTATTTACTTTTAGTGGTGCTGGATATGAAACCAAGGGCCTTGTGCATGCTCGGCAAGGGTTCTACATCCCCAGCCTATCATTACAAAAATTTTAAGCCTTTTCCACAGTGAAAGACTTCTCCCATAGCCTCCAGCAATTGGTATAGGCCATTAGTGCAGGGCTGGTTCTTCAAACTAATAGCCAATGAGAAAGTCTTGCAGTCCTTTTATAACATGACTTTCTTGTGCTGAGTTCCTAACTTTAGTTCTAATCTTAAACAAACAAAAATGGCACAAAGGTTTGGGAATATGGCTCAGTGGTACAGTGCTTGCCTAGCATGTAGGAGGCCTTGGGTTTCATCCCCAGATCCCCAGCACCACAAGAAGAGCACATAGATGATATGTGCTCTTTCCTTTCCAAGACTTTCCTTTCTGTTCCATTTCTTGGATAGTTTTACAACTTTTTACTCTTCCAAACATATTAGTCATTGCTTCATTACTTTTTTTTAGCATTTAGTATTAAAAACTATAACATCAGTCAGAATTTTATTTCTTTATGTGTAAACTGATTTTCTTTTCTGTTTATAAATATGCAACATTTAAAACTTTATCCTGGTGGTCATATATTTTTCAGATGAGACTGTGTGGTTTTTTTCTCCACTGATTTTCTTGGAATGTGGTGAAATGTTGGGACAACAACATACTTGTATTTTCTTTTTCTTTTTTTTTCTCTAGAGGAAGGTTTTCTTAACAAAATATTGTGTTTATTCTGATCATTCTGTTTTTAAAGTTTGACCTCTATTATGTGTTTTTATATTTTCTCCCACCATTTTAATTTTGTCTGAAATCTAGAACTACTGACGTTTGTGCTTCTTGTTACTGATTAAATTCTTGTAATGCCAAATATGCTCTTTTTATTTCCTCTACCGTAGTTAGGAATAAAATCCATTGTTGATTTTCTAATTTTCCTGAAATATTTTCTAACTGATGAGATGAAATCGCTATGTCACAATATCTCATCCTGTTGACTTTTCACCTCAACCATCTCTTAGTGAGGTTCTTGTTCTGTCTCAAGGAGGTTACAGAGTTCACTATTTAAATGATAATTCCAGACCATTTTTCCAGATTGTAATTTTTACAATAAATATTTTTGCAGAAGTCTTTCTTTTCATCTTCTGAATTTTCATCTCATGTTCATTCCCGTTTAATTTACACATTCTTCATATTTTTTTTTTTCCTTTTTGTTGTGTCATCAGATAGAAGGGTGCTTGACTTACTCTGGGCTTTGCTCTTTGATGCTGGTTACATCTTAGTCTCAGAAGTCTAGTTAGATTTTTGTGTACAGGGTGACTCTTCAGGACTGAGATGGGAATTTCTTCCCATTTTTCCTGACTCTGACATTCTGAAAATATGGAATGCACCAAAATGAAAATTTCCAGCACATAACTACTATCAGAGCTCTTATTTCTCTATTTTTTCCCTGCCCTTTACAGCACATCATTTGAAAGGACAATATGTCCTTGGAAGCTAAATGCTACTCTTAGTTTTTCTGTATTTCTTGACATATACCTTATTAGGGTTATGGTGTGATCTAGAAGTTTCTTGCTTGAGCATCTCAATCTGAGTTTGCAACCTGATTCTACTACCACAGGATTTGTGATTCTGTCAAATCATTTCACGTCTTTGTACTTCATTTTCCTAGTGAAGATAGCAATAGCACTTGTTACCAGGGAGTGTTTCAAGGATTAAATGAGAGGAGTCTTGGGAAATAGCACAGAGTGTAGTAAATTTTAAATAATAGCTGCTGCTGACATTATTACTATTTCTGGTTTTGAATGGAAATATATAAGGTGGTATTGATTGGAGGAAAGGATCTGAAATAGTACATTGATAACTTAAAAAGAAAACACCTCCATAGTGGAAAGTCAGTTGTCCAATTATGTGATTGGAACACAGATTGTATTCCTAGTCTTTAAAAAAAAAAAAAAAAGAGAGAGAGAGAGAGAGGGACTGGGCTGGAGTCGTGGCTCAGCAGTTACGGCGCTTGCCAGGCATGCACAAGGACCCGAGTTCAAACGCCGGCACCACGTACACAGCGAAGTCTTGGAGCAACAAAAGCCACATGAGAAAAATAAAAAATTGATTCACTCTTTATCTCTCCCTCTCCCTTACTGTCCCTCTCTCTTTGAAAAAAACATAGAGAGGGAGAGTGAGAGATAGAGAAAGAGAGAATCCATTTTTATTTGTATTTATTTTTCCATCTGGCCTTTGTTTCTCCAACATTTAGTTGTGTACATGATGCTAGGGTTCAAACTCAGGTCCTTGCACATGCCAGGTAAGTGCTTCAATCACTGAGCCACCACTCCAGCCCACATTCCTAGTTTTGATGGACAATATAGCCATATTTTTAACAGAAATAGAAATGCTGAGTCACAAAGTAAGTTTTCCAATCTGCTCTGATCTGCCTCTTAATTATTAGAAATTTCTCCAGGATTCTGGCCAGAGTTTGCACATCCCAGTTTTCTGCTTCCTGTGATGTTCCATCTTCTGGGTCTTCTCCGGTATTTTTTTTTTTTTTTTTTTTTTGTGGGAAGGCTGGTAGTGGTCCATCCAGAGCTGTTTTTCACTTACAGTTTCAAGTTGGAACATTCCAGGTTTGCTTCTTTACAGTTTTCAAATACAAATGGTCAAATTTAACCAGTTACATATATGAAAACAAAACATGTTGCAGGGGTGATTTCTTTAATTCTCTAGAGTTGCTAGAAGCAGTTCTGTTTTTACCCAGATTTTATTTGTCAAATGTGTTCTCTAAGCCAAGCATGATGGAACTTTCTCTTTTGCTTCATTATCATGTTGATATATTGTCCTTCTCACATCACACCATAATGGAATTACATGTTTTGCATTCTTATGGACCTTTTAAACCACTTATTTGTGTTTCCCACAGTATTCGTCAGGATCAAGCACAGAAATGAATTCAATGCCCTTGGCATTGAGATTCAAATATATTTGAAAAAAATGCTTGAACTCTATTGTATGATATAGCACTCCTGCTGAAACTATTGTTATTCTTAAAAAATAGTATTGGGATATAGATTATCTCTTCATGTTATGGAAAGATATATTTTTAGTGGCAGTGATAACCTCCATCTGCTCACCAGAGTTCATGTCCAAAGCTGCTGGATTTTCCTGTTGACACAGATTGTGAGAAGCTTATTTGGTAGTGATGGAAAGAATAGTGTCCCAGTGGGTAGGGGCGGTACTATCCTTTGCTAAGGCTGTATGCAATTATCCACTAATAAATTTAGCACTGACATGGCACTTCATTATAGAATGTTTTCAGTTCTCTGAAAAACTCTCCTCAGACGTAGGTTATTACCATTATCACTCTATTGTTCAGAGAGTCTAGTGTAATTCCATATGTCCCATGGGCTTTTGGTTTCTTTAGTCAATTCATTTCCATTAATATTTACTGAGGTGACATTTGGTTGCTTGCGCCATGACAAATGGTGGGGGTTGAGTGCCTTGTTCTGTGGTTGGGACATTGGGACATCGAGACACGCAGAGGATGCTTTTCTTTTGAGCATAAAAATTACAAGGAAACAAGCCAATTAGCTATTCAAGTGAGTGTGGAGGATGCCAGGGACATGTGGTTAAGTTACATAATGATGAGAAAGTCAAAAAGAGGTACCATTCTAAGACCAGAGAAATGGAGTTATGCCTTGGGAATTTGTCCTTATCTTCAGGTGTGTGGTTATTCATGGGGGCCGTGAAGGTTCTAGCTAGCTCTTTGGGTATCTCTTACTGATGACAATCCAGGAGAAAGTTGGACACTGACCTGAACTAGAAGGACTCAATATGGCAGAAGAGTTTTTTCAGCAGTGCTATATTGAAAACTGTCATACTTTCTGCTCACTTGTCTCAGTCTGATCTGAGGCTTTAGACAGTCACTTGATGGTGTACTAGTTATAGGCATCCCTTCTTAAAAAGTCCAGGGGACAGAACAGAGTCTACTCTCAGTTTAAGTCAGAGCTGTGTCCTGGAAATCAAAGGTTTCAATCACCTGTACTCTTAAGGGGAAAGGGAAGCTAGAAAAGGGCATCAATATTTACATGGAAATGGTAGTGTTAGAGATGATGCACTAGGTAACCTAAAAATAGCTGTTTTGTTTAATCCTCACAACATTCCTCTGGTGAAGATTCTACTATCACCTCTCTTGCTATGGATGAAGAAACTAAGGGTTGGAGTGTCCGGTCCCGGCCGGCAGGGACCGGACAAAGCATTCATTTAGGCGGTGAACTGAGGTTAAAATAGACCCACTGGTTTTAAGTTCTCCAAACACTTTATTTTTCCCTTAACCTCGGCTAAAGGCCTCCAGGCGCTTCCCGCCTTCCCTCTCTTAGAGTCAAGGCCCTTAAGGCATTACATTTAGAGTCAAGGCTATTCACGTTCAGAGTCCTTGTTTCTATTGCCATACTAGAGTCCCTATTTCTGCAGCCGAGGCTCTTACTGCCTGCATCTTCTACCGCTGCTGATCTCTCTGCTGTCTCTGCTGCTGCTGCCTCTCTGACTCTAGGCTTCTCTGCTTTCCTCCTGACTGCTGCTTGCTTCTTCCATGCATCTTCTTCTCTAACTGCTTCAGGACAGGGCTGCTTGCTTGCTCTACCTGACTAGTCGCTACTCTATTTATCCGTTACAACAGCCAATAGGGGTACAGTGCAAACACGTTTATCCAATTGTACAAATGAGTGACCAAATAGCTTAGTCATGCGGTCAGGCATTACGTCACTAAGGAAGATACAAGCCAGCTGGGTCAGAGTTGTTCACCACCAATTCTTTTACAAGCCAGCTGGACCTCATGTTGGGGGAATCCCCAACATTGGAGAAGCATGTACCTCGCCCAGTGTACAATGGCAGCTGTGAGGGTGGCTTCAGTCCTAGAATACCAATGGTTCTCAGACTTCAGAAGGTGTCAGTTGGAGTGCTCATTAGAACACAGGGCTTCAGGCTCATTTCCAGAGTTGCTAGTTAATTTGGTTGGGGAGGGTCAAGCATCTATTTCTAACAAGTTCCAAAGTGATTCTGGTATCACTAGTCCAGAGAACTGTCTTGAAGAACTCCTGTTCTGCACCATCCTGTATCTTCAGAAAGCGATTTAGCCCTAAACATTAATTTAAACCCAAGTAAAGGTATTTGATATGCTTTTGCAAATGTCCCCTGGGTACCTGTAAAAGCCCTGCCAGGGATTTTGATCTCTTGCTTTGAAACTAGTCTATTTTGTATATGGAGTTGCTATCAAACTCATTGAACATTTAACGAATGAGTGATGTCTTATTTTATGGAACACAGTTAATGTCTAGAATTCTTTTCTGAGATGCTCTTGGGTAAGGCCTTTGTCTTTGCAGTCCTGGTCTATCTAAAGCATAACAAATGAAGGTATAAGAGCTTAGAGATGAAAATATTGGATTTCTAACCCAAGGCAACTACTTGGTACCAGACAAGTATTGAGGCTCAGTAAACAGTACCTAAAGTATTGAGCTTGAGTCTAAGTTTTTTGAACTGAAGTACACCACAGAAGCAAAGTTTTTCTTTGACTTTCTCCACTTGTCTTCTCTCCTGTTTCCCTTTTCTCCCCAAAGACAGGTCACAGAAATTAGAAATACTCTTTCCTAAGGCAGGTCATAGAAACTAAGATCCCTCTTCCCTAAAGTCAGCCATGAAACTTAATGTATTATTCTAACCTTCTTCAACCTTTCTGTATAGGTGCTCCCCATAAAAAAATTCTCTAACTTACCTTGTCTGATGTGACTGTTTTTGTTCAAACATATTTCTACACAACTGTTTCTGCTTCATTTAACCTAAGCGTACAGTTTCCATGCAGCTTTTCAGTTTTTATTTATGAAGTCTTCTGTACCACATAAAACTTCAATTACATAAATTTATGAAGTTTTTCGTTTGTTAATCTGTCTTGTGTTATAGGAGTATTGTCTGTGATCCTTATGATGGGTAGAGCAAGTTATCACCCCTATCTGACCCTATTCAAGAACTCAGTATAATCCTAAGATAGAAGAACCCCTGTACAATTCAGGTGTCCAGTGATTTCTGGACTCACCATGTTACAGATGGCCATACTCTATTTCTCCATGAGGCAAATGATTTGTCTTAGTCCCAGATGTGGCTGTGATTAAGACAGAAGAGTTGACTGAATCAGATTTGACTGATTCAAATATCAGATTCAGATAGAGGGGACTCTGGCTTTATGCCATCAAAACTGATGCCTTCTTTTGTATGTGTGTGTGTTTTTTTTTTATTAGATGATATAGAGTTACAATTGAGGGGGAAACATTATCAAACATTCAAGAACAAATGTATATATACTTAGTTATCTAGGGCTAATGCCATGTCATGGATGCCCTGCTTGGGTTCCCTATGTTGCTGTTCCCCCCAGAAAAACCCCTGAGTTAAATGGATATCTCGAGGAGGTCAGAGATCACCTTCTGAGATGATTCCCCTATATTCGCAAAAACTGATGCCTTTAAACACAAGGGTAAGACTGGTTAATTCTCCAGACGGGCCAGGATCAAGTGACTTCAGTCCTTGTTCCTACTTCAAGAGAGATATTACACCATTGCTTTCAAATCTCACCACAGCCTGTGAGAATTTTGGAAGTCTCCATGTTACACATTCACATAACCTCCCCATAAACATTTGTGCCCAGGTCAAGGATTATAGATGCCTGAGCAAGTATCATTAAAACTGAACTTTATCTTGGACCTGCCCTTACCTGTGACCATGATAATAACTAGTTCATGGTCGTTGCCAGAAAATGGCACAGTTAACTCCTTGCATGGGTCCCCTGTCAACACTAACTCTGCTCTCTTGTTGGACAAAGAATCTTCCCTTTCAAGGTTATCCCATTATCTGGTCCCTAATTGTGGCCTTCCATTTTTATCATTATTTTGGAAGGTGCCAGTTAAGTTTTTGATATGTACATCCTCTTATCAATTGCCTACAACCTTCAGATGAAGAGCCAAAAGGACCCCCTGTTAGAGGAGAAACTGCATTTCTAGACTTCTATTGGTACACTGATCCACCTATCCTATTGCTGCAGTCCGTACAGCAGGATGTTCAGAAACCTGGAAGAGGAGCAAAGCTGAAGAGACAAAAGACAGTCTGAGAGAAAGAAAGGTGGGGGAATCAAGGGGCTCTCTGTCTCACAGGACGAAGGCTCTGGGCTCCTACCCACATGGCTTTTATTCACATGCAGACAGGTAATCCTAATTAACCATTTGCTTTAAATAGAGACAGCTCCAAGTGTACCAAGTGATACTTAATGAAGTTAACACTCATTTTGTCTTATGGGTGAGGGCCACTGTTTTCCTAGGCAAGCCTCTTCATGCTTCCCACGTGAGCCTTGTCCGTAGGCATTCCTGGCCTCGAGCTTTTGCCTTAAGTCAGGTGTGCTTCATCTTTACAGAAAACAGTGGCTCCCAACACTGCTTCACACATTTCCCCAGCAATAGCTCTCTTCATGTTACCAATGGGCCACTCCTGTCCATAGCAGAAGTGATTCTACTTCTGTTACTTCCCTAAGCCTTCTTATTTCATTGAAGCCCTAAAAGCAGTGGGAAAGTTATAAATAAACAAGAGAACTCCAGGACATCCCAATGTACCCAATAAAACTGTAGTATCTCTTCTGGATTCTAAGGAATGGTAATGAAGAAAATTACATTAAGACCAAGACATCAAATCAAGGGTAGAAATTCCCCCTTTGAATCACAGAATCAGTTAATTTTTCCCATTTGAAAAATCTGAGTGTAACTGATTCCACCGCAGGCTGGGGATCTGAAACTGAGGTTGGGCTATAGCTTCCACACTGCTTTGAATAGGCTCATGTGTGTCTTAGGTATTTGAGAAGGCTTTAACAGCTACAGGCACTGGCTCAAGCTCTGGGACACATCTTGAAAAGTGGAAAGGTTCAGAGGAGATCTCCAGGAGTGATGAATCTTTGGTTAACCTATGTGCCACCAGTGGTCAACAAGTGTAACCACAGATTTTATAAATGCAGTTACAGCAACAAGTCTCAGGCTTAGCATTTAGAATGAAATATATCTTCTAATGACTCTGTATGTTAAAATGAAATAATGGAAGATAACTCTTCAAAGTCTTACGTTGTTCTCCTAGCACCAAAGTTCCAATGCTTTGCTTAATTTTCAAAACCAACATCTCTTTGATATAATATTGCTAGTAAAATCTTTTATTCTTCAAGCCAAGGAATAAGACTAAGGACCATCTTATTATGTGGGGAAAAGAGATATTTATTGTTCACTACAATAATCAGTCATGGTACTTACCAGGTCTTTTCTAAAGACTTTGGCCTTTTGGGGGTGGATCATCCATAAATAGGTATTGAGGGAAGTTATGTGAATTTCAGCCTCTTCCAGGTGAGATGCAGTTGAACTTAGCATCTCAACGTGATTGCTTTCCTCACTGACTACTGTATGGAATCTCCTCTTGATAAGGTCTTTAGAGATCTACCGATTGCCAAATATAATGAGAAAAAATTGTTTTTATTCTACTTGATACCAGCATTTAATATATTAATATACTTGTTTATTAGCACTCCCTCTCCAATCCTCATGTTAGACTCTCAGGATGTAATGATGACCAAGACAGATTCAGTTCCTGCCCTTGAGGATCTTATATATTCTTGTGGATGAATCAGACATTGAGCTATGCATTACATAATTGATTATCAAATAAGTGTGATATGAGTTGCAGGGGAGATGCGAAATTGCTGAGAAACCATTTAAGAAGAATATCGTATTTTATCCCAGAGAATCAAAGGCATTTTAGTTGCGAGATGAAAGCTACCGTCTTCATCCTGCTCTCCAGTTGTAGGCATTCTCTTGACCTCAGGAGTTTTTGATTGATTATTTCAGGGCTTTGTCACTTACTTTTGTGGATCAAACTACCATCCACAGAGCTCTGGTACTGGCTTCTCCTCTGAGACCCAAACTTGTAGTTTCTAGCTGTATATTCAACACTCTATCATATGTGTCTCAGTGACCAACTAAAAAACAGTTGTTCTAGTTCCTATGGCTGTGTAACAGATAGATCTAAAATTTAGAGGATGAGAGAAATAGCAATACTCTTGCTCAAAGTATCAGCAGTTTAGGTAGGGATCAGCAGGGTTGATTTAATTCTGGCGCAGTTCAAAAGCTGGGGAATGAGATCATGTAACTGGGAGTTGATTTAAGATATTGATTGAGTTGTAGCTGGGCAGGCCTTACACTGTAGTGGCCATATTCCATGACCAAGCACATCAAGAGAAAGAAATCGGAGAGAGAGCATCAGGTGGAAGCCATGCTGTCTTTTACACCTTAGTCTCAGAAATCACACAGTGTTCTCCACACTCTATTAATTGAGGCCATCACAATAGACATCTTGCTTAGGAGAGAGAAATAAACTTAAGTTTTCAATTGGGAGGAGTGTTAGTCTATTGTGAGGAGAGTGTATGGAATTTCTCTCTCTTTCCCTCTCCCCACCTCAGCTATAGCAGAGCTATATGTTTGGTGCATCCATTATTGGGAAATAAACCTGCAAAGCAATATTTCATAGGTAACCCAAAGATGGTATTCATTTGCAATACGAGATCAATTAATTATGAATATTTTTGCACATGTTTGGAGATGTTAACATTCATATAGAGCTAGAGGGAAAATATGAAAGAAATGAATGTGGCCTCTGTCTTAAAAAATGTTCACTTTAAATGGCCAACAGGTAAAATGAAAAGAGAAAACACAATCATACCCTTTCTGCCACAAAATAAAGAAGCAGGAGAAAAATCAAAGAGCCAATATTTATGACTGTAGTGATTCATCATTCACAGTATATATTTACAGATGTGTCCAGTTATATCCCTAGAAGACATCTGCAGGATAGGTGCAAGGACACATGATAAGCATGTGAAACACAACACGTTAGAACTTTAGGGGCTGTAGATATTCTTGGGGAGTTGGGAACAGTTAACCTAGAAAGATTTCATGAGAGAGGATTTTTTTTTTTTTTGCAGGGGATACTGGGGATTGAACCCAAGGGTACTGAACTACATCCCCTTCCCCAGCCTTTTTTATTTTTTATTTTGAAACAGGGTCTTGCAAATTTTCTGAGGCTGGTCGAACTTGCAATCCTCCTACCTCAGCTTTCCAAATTGCTGGGATTATAGGTGTGTACCAAAGTATCTGGCTGTAGAGAGAATTCTTTAACAGATTCCCAAAGGAACAAGAAATAACTTGAAGAAGAGGTCTTTGAAAGACCTTTTAAGAAGAATAAATAACAGAATAAAAGTTTAAAATAGGGACTAATAACTTGATTGCAAGAAGAAGAAAAATGTAGGCTGCTAAGGGCAGAAAAACAGAGGCCAATGAGTAAAGAGGGAAGGTATCTTACCAACAGCCCTAATTCCTGAAGAGGGATTTTAATGAAAATTATTGGCAATTGGGCATTACTGCAGTTACCTACAGGGTCATGGTATGATCCCAGTAGCAGCTGTAGAAGGGAGAATTTTTATTGCTGGGTTTAAGGCAGATTGAAATTTGGCATGGGATGGGGAAGTGGCACTTGAATGTCCTTCATCCAAACTTCACAGGTGGAGGATTAGGGGTTTCAGCATCCTCATTCAGACTGTGGAGATGAAGAAGACCAGAACAAAGAACACAGTGGCGCAGGAGACGAGCAGAATGTGCTTCCTTGAGCATAATGAATCTTTAGAACCCAAGATTCCTTTCCGTCCTGTAGCAGACGTGAGGGTATTGCAGAGAGTTACTCCCTGCTGACATTCACTATGTGATCGCCAGTCAAGTCTGCACTTTGAGGGGAGGGACCCTGATCTTACACAGGTCAGTGCTCAGCACAGCGAAACAGTCAATAGATGCCTGAAGACTCTGAGACAAGGAGCGAGGCAAATCATAGATTCTGGGGGTGATCACACCCAACACTGACAGGTGGGCTGGAAGTGACAGGAAAGAGGGAAGGATGGGAGGGCAAGGCTTCTACCATTACCTCTGTGGGCAGCTGGAGCTCAGTGCTGTTGGGGAAGTCTGGGAGATTTCCAGAAATGCCAAAACTGAGGGGCAAAAGAAAGTGGGGGTACCTATCCACTTCCTCTACTTCATTGTGGGTGGGAGCTGTTCCCAGGGGCAATCACTTTCCTGAACTTCTGGCTTATCCAGCTCCAGCGACCAGAACAGAGCCCTTGGCTGAGCAGGTGAGCAGGCGTGAAGACAGTGAAATGTGAATGTCACCTGATGGCACTGGCAGGTCTCAACCAGGTCTGCAGCAACAGACACTGAAGGGAAAGGGAAGGAGCAGGAGCACTGACCATGTGCAGAGCTCCCACTGCTCCCTCCCCGCCACTTCCATCCAGAACACACCCTGTTTCTGGCATTTTCTGTTCAAGCCACCCTCTCAGTGTCTCAAGGTGCCTTCATGTTACTTCCCGTCCTTGAGCATGTTTACAACATCTCCCAATTTAGTCTCATTTGCAAATTTAATTAACAGGCTATTTACCCCTCTTCCGGATCATTAATGAAGATATTAAATAAGACCAGATCCAACATCAATCCCTGAAGTGCCCCTGCAACCCTTCCCCCTTGTGTTTCTCATAATTCAGCGGTCACTTACTGTCTCTTTGGCTTGCAGGGCCTTCAAGCCATTTCTTGGTCCTTGTCACAAGTCATAACCAAGACAATCTGAATGAATTTATCAAAGAACATTTAATGAGACACCGTGTTAAATGTGCCACTCTAATCACATAGTATTAGCTGCGTTTCCTTTTGCCCAACTAATTTTTCAGTTCTCCCAGCAAATGATTTCCTGGGGCAAGCATTCAAATGGATTTTCATAAATTTTAGCATTGGTAGAGCTTTGTTGTGGGGGGGACCAATTTTTTCTTAAAATGTCACCTAACTTTTTAACCATGTGACATGAAAACATGTATACATTATAGGTGGAGTTAAGTGAGCCATCCACTATAATAAAATAGGACATATGGGCTCGTGTACAAGTCCTGACTTTATCATCAAATGACTCCCACCTTCCACTCATTCCCACCACACCACCATGCCTTTTCAAACCAATCTGCCTATGGAGAAAACCACCCTCCCCTACCACGCCTGATAGGCAGCCCTGTCTTGATTTTGCAAGACAGAATTCATTGCCCCAGCCCAACTAATTTTAATTTGTCAAATATTTTTCACTCTCATAATAACGGTAGACAAATGATATTTTATTAAGACACTGTAATGTGTAAAATGTATGGAAGTTAGAATGGATTTCAGAAGCCACCAGTCAGGGCTTCTCAATCTGGGATCCATGACCATCTGGGATTCATGTGTTCCTGTGTCCTTGTGCCTGTGTTTTCGTGGCTTCTATCAGCATCTCTCAGAACACCACCAGCCAGTCCCTACACGCGATAGGCATAAGGAGCCACTCAGAGGTAGAAGTGTTCCATGGTGGGCTGGAGCGGTGGCTCAGTGATTACAGCACTTGCTGGCATGCGCAAGGACGCGGCTTCAAACCCCAGCACCACATACACAATGAAGTGTCAGAACAATGAAAGCCATGTGAAAAACTAAATAAAATTGATTCTGTCTGTTAGGTTGATCCCAGGCAACTGGTGAGGCATCAGGCAGCCCACGCACACCTGAAAGGAACAACTAATCAGTTGCTGGCAAACAAGCCCCAGGGGTGTCTCATAGTAATCGGATGATTGATGGGGGTTGCCAGCCAATCGCTGAAGGACCGCCTCTGCCCACCCTAGATAAATTCTCGGCCTGGCTGGGCTGGGTGGGGGGGTTTTAAACGTTTCTTACCTGCTCTTACTTTGCTGGCCTGGTGAATTTGCCCTGAGAGCTCTCGATCCGGTAAAAGCTTTGCTGAGCTGCTTTTGGGCCTGACCTTATTACTATCTGTCTCTCTCTTTCTCACTCACTGTCCCTCTCTCTTAAAAAAAAAAAAAAAAAAGTTCCATGGTAATGCAACCCATTAAGTATTTCCAACTAACTGTGGCCTATGCTGCACGCACCTATTTCTCCACATAGTTGTGAGAGCGACCAGTCTAATCCAGTATGTTGAGAGACCTCCAAATTGAGTCTGGGGCAAACTGGCTTCTCAGGCCCCTTTCCCTGTCTGAGTTTCTTCTCTCTGTCGAGTATGTTGGTTGTCTTCCCAACATAACCCATTCCATCAGTAGGTGGATAAAGTTCTTAGCAAAATTTTTTAAAAGAGATTGAATTAAAATAGCTTCCTGGGACCAAATAGGGAACTATCTGATCTCTTTCCCACACAGCAGGATTCTTCTAATACTAGACGGCAGGCTGTGTGTTCTCCTAAGAGATCCTCGGCATGAACTCGTTTCATTCTAAAAACAAGTGCTAATAGGACGCGGTCACACTCACGGGGCTGCCCGCTCCCGGACCTCTTCAGCTTTTCAGCATCTTCCTTAATGAGTTGCTTGGAACTTAAAGCCAGGTGTACTCTAACCTGTTAATGTGCAGTTGATTTTTAGTTTTTTCTTAATCAAGCAATCAGCAAGAGTTTATATCCCTTAAATGCTTCATATAAATACTTAAATATAAAGTTAGAAGGCAAAACAAGATCTAGAGACTCGGGCTGTATCAGTTTGCATATGTTTTGGGGAAGGAATTCATTTTATTAAGTCAGTTCTTGAAGCCTTTATGAAGAGGGGAAAAGTGGTTCTAGAAAGAGCGCAGAGGCAGCAAAAACAGCAATTCTCAAGAACGGGAAAAAGCGCTGTTGCGTTAGCATCAATCAAGCCAGTGTTACAAATTCCACTAGTAGTCACTATCTGTCACTGTCATATGCTAGGGTCTGGGTAGCACCAGTATCACTTAAGAAGGTTCTTAATGAAGGACTACAAATTAGTAATTTTATTAAATCTCAGCCTTGAGTATATCATCTCACATAATTAAGTGCAGGGAAGGGATAAAGCACTTCTGGCTCACCAAAATATAGCGGTCGCTTGGAGAAAAACTCGTGAGACTGCTTCAGCTATGAACTGATCTAGCCACTTTCTTATGCAACATCATTTTTACTTGAAAGAACGACTGGCAGAAGAATTTAGTTTTTCAGATTTGTATATTTGGCAGACGCTTCCTCAAACATGAAAAAAGTGAACCTGTCACTTCAAGGGAAACAACTGACAGTATTTGTTGCCTACGATAAAAATTTGAGCTTTCAAGTAAAATTAGAATTTTGGAAAACTTCTATCTACCACCATGAACTTGACAGCTTCACAATGCTTAAGGACTTTGGTGATGAGATTGGTGATATTAACAAACACAATTTTTTGAGATTGTAATTAAATTTGTCAACAGTTTGAAGATCTGTGTAACTCGGAAACAATATTTTCTAAATGACTAATGTATGACATAAAATTATGCATGGGCAACCAATTAATGTGCAAGGTAGACCAATTGATTTTTAATGTAACAGATTACAAACACTTCACTGATAGGGTTTTACGTTCCAGATTGCAATTGAACTTTAAGAAACTACCCTTGATGAGTGTTGTATAGTGTCAGAAGAAAATCCATAATTATCTGAAAAGTGTATGAGAATACTTCTTTGTTTCCAATCATGGGTCTGCATGAGGCCAAATATTCTTAGTTTACCCTGACCAATACAACATATTTCAACAAATCAAATGCAGAAGATATGATAATCCAACTGTCTCCCATTAGGCCAGATACTAAAGAGATATGCAAAAATGTAAAACAAAGCCATTCCTCCTATTGTTTAATTTTGGAGTATAGTTAATATTCAAAAGGAATGCTATTTCTATTTTGATAGCAATTTTAAGATGTGTTAATTGATACCTTTTTTTATAAAACTATCCATTTTAACTTCTAATACAGTAAAAACTGATAGATACAACCCACATAAACAAAAGCTCTTTGGTACACTCATTTTTTTAAGTGTTTGAAGAATCCTGAGACCAAAAAGCTTGAACCACTGAATTGAAACAAGAGTGGAAATGAATGCATAACTGAACAAGAGAAGGAAGTAAAGAAGTTGAATGATGCAGTAGATGGGGTCGAGATAAGATCAGAAGTGCATAAAAAAGTGGCTGGGATATGAGAAGGGCCTAGGGTATAATAAGGATCACTTAGGATAGGAGGAATTTAGGACAAAGTCCTAAAAAGAGATTAAGGGACTGGAAGCAGAATTCTGTTGGAGACTAAGCCCAGCATGATGCCAGAGAAAAGAATTAGTGGTAAACAACTCTAAGAGGCCCAGCTGGCTTGTAGTTGGCAAACTGCCTGACCACATGACTGAACTATTTGGCCGCTCATTTGTTACAATTGGTTGAATGTGTTTGTACTGTGTCTCTATTGGTTGTTTGTAATAGATATATACCGGGCATACAGGGAGAGAGAGAGATGACTCTAGTAGATGACACTGGTGAGAGGAGGCCTTCCCATGCAGGCGGCAGAAACGAGACAGAGTAGTAGCCACAAGTCAGAGAAGCAGCAGCAGAGGAAGAAAACCTAACATGCAGGCAGTAAGAGAGGAAGAAAAGCCTCGGCGGTAGAAATAGGGACTCTAGTGCGGCAGTAGAAACGGGGACTCTAAAGAGAGAAAATGTGAATAGCCTTGACTCTAACTGCAATGTTTTAAGGCCTTGCCTCTGAAAGAGAGAAGGCGGAAGCGCTTGGAGGCCTTTAGCTGCGGTCAAGGGAGAAGTGAAGCGCTTGGAGAACCCAGGGCTGGTGGGTCTACTTTTCATTCCCAGTCAACAGCTGAAAGAGAGCCATCCGGTTCCTGCCTGCTGGGACCGGACAGAATTCATGACAGTGAGGCAGAAAGTTAGGCAGTTCAGTGTAGGCAGAACAATGTGGGTTGATAAGGAGAAAATGAACTGATGGTCATCTTTCCTGAGAGGGTACAGACATTCCCCAATGCTAATAAGGGTCTGACAAACAGGCCCAGATGCAGATACTCTCTGTTGCTAAGGAAGGAACCACACGTTCTTTCTATTGGCTCCTAAGGCATGGACCAAAGACTGGACCAGAATTCCCCGCACCTGAGTCCTAGGTACAGCTGCAGGGAAGCAGTGATCAATCGAGAGAACGTAATATAAAAAGGGCAAACCTCACTGCCTCATTGGCTCTGTCTTTTCCCCCACTCTGGGAGAAGTCTGCTCTTTTCCCTATGCTTTACTTTCTGTAATAAAATTCGTCTACTACGCTTACTTTGGTGTCCCTCGGTTTCGTTCTTTGAGAGGACACGAACCCGACACTGATATCACCAGCATCAACAGGAATCATAAAAACTTGTACGGTGAGCTCCAAAAATGAGAAAATGTTTATAATATTTCTTATGCCTCTTTGTCACAATGATTGAATGCACTTAAAAGTTATATAGGGATTTAAATCACAGATTGAATAAATTTTTTCAGTGAAGGTTAATTTTGAACTATGGAGGTATTGATTTAGTAATCTCTTTTATTGGCTATAGTCATAGTTTGCATGCAAGGTAATACACCATGTACTTCATTTTTAAATTGTATTCCCTCAAAATGAATTTACTTGGATAAAAATGTGGTGCATCTATACAATGGAATATTAATCATAAAGGATGAAATCCTGTCCTTTGTGACAATAAGGATGGGACTGGATGTCATTATGTTAAGAGAAATAAGCCAGGCACAGAAAGACAAGGCTGCATGATCTCACTTGTATGTGGAATCTAAAGTTGATCTTAGGAAAGCTCCAATCAACTTTTATATCTATTTGTTTAGATTATCATATCTTCTAGTTTCATCCTTGTCAAAGTAGTAAGACATAATTCAACTCGATGGGGGGATTCACTTACTTGAACTCCCAAGAACATCAGTCAACCTTGGATGAGACTTGGTGACTTGGTGATCAGAGGCTTGGGGGCCGAGTGTACTCAGCAGCAAGCATCCACCTGAATCACTGCCACTTTGTTTTTCCAAACATACTATGTCAAAGGTTATCTCACTTAATATTTTTTAATGTTCAGTTCAATTAGATTTTTATTGGTGCATTATTATACATGATTGTGGAATTCATTGTTACATATTTGTATATGATCATAACGTAGTTTGGTTAATTTTATTTCCTTTTCCCTCTTCTTTCCCTATCCAGTCCAAAATAACCTTATCAATTTTTTAAGCTTGAGACACTAACCTATGGAGAAATTAACTAATATCTTCCAAATTCAAAGAGAATCATAAGCAGAACTGGAATTTGAAAATAGAAATGTGGGCTTCCATTCTCCTTTCTCTATGAAGGTTTTAAATAGTCAAATCTCAACTTCTAACATTTTTAGGCAAAGTCAGACTAATTTTAGCCGATGATGAATTTGAAATTACATGTAAGGAAATAAAAACCATTAAAGATGGATAAAAAGAAATTAAACATAATCACCTACAAGTGCTTCTTAGATCTCCAATTGCTTTCAAGTGTTGTGCTAAATACCAGAAATGTGTCAATAAGTCATAAGGAGAGTACTGGAAGTTTCAGTGGACTTTTTCTTTTAAAAAAATTGCAAAGAACTCCAATTCATTTTCTGATTTCAACCTTCTATACTGAATGCATTCTTATTTTCATGGCTCAAAGATATATAGTTAAGTACACTACCTACTAACCAGTATCTCTTCTCAGTTACACCAATGAACTTAGTTGAAATTGTGTCCACATGCTTTGATGGAAGAACCAATTTCTTGATTTGTATTTGATGCTAATGGTGATGGTAATGGAGATTGTATAATTCATTTACATTAAATGCTATCTTAGATTATGAGTAATAAGCAGAAAATCCTCCCTTTCAGAACCATGTATACATATGGCAAAGAACTCTCTCAAGTTTTTATTTTTTTGAGTAGAGAAACATCAAGCCCCACATACCCAAACCTTCTCTAAGACACACATGGAATCTTTTAAATTACATTTGTATCAAATTAACTTGGGTGGTCTGAGCGTCATCAAGCATGCAGAAAGCATTCTCTGAAAAAGCTACTTTCAGGAAGTCGTTAGGGCATTGACAATAGAAGCAACCTGTCCCCTTGTTGTCAATGTGTTTTCTTTTAGGGAAACTTGCTCTTTCCTGCCCATGCTGAAAATATCTACAGCTCTCCAAGAGCTCAGCTTTAACATCTTCATGGGTGGCTCCGAATGGCTGCCATTTTTACCATGTGCACAGTGAGAGTCTCTCTGTGCTTTTTCAAATACTCTAGTGGCAGCCTCAGCTGTGGGCACTTAAGCTGTGAAGCTCAAAACTTACCAACTTTTTGTAGTCCAATAGTATTTCAGTGATTCAATTGTTCATTAGAAAATGAGTAACTCTGGAAAATTGTGTTTATTCCATTGCTCTCTAAGAGATCCAAGGGATGGCATTGCTTAAGAAGCCATAGGCAGTGGAGGTAGAGGATGGAGGCTGGACTGCCATCAGAGGACGAGCAGGAACAAAAGGGCAGGGTGGAAGAGGGTTGTTGATGTGCATAAATATTATGGACACTCACAGCTCAGCAGGGGCGCCACCTATCTTGCATCCAGAAGCATAATGATGCTGGGATAAACTAGAATTTACAGAGGGCTTATTAAAACAAGATAAAACCCACAATGTATAGTCTGCCTCTTCTCCAGGCAAGCTTCAAAGGCCTTGGGAGTTGGGGTGGACTGGCACACTAAAGGATGAATGTTTGATTTTTTTTTTTTTTTTTTATGTAGTTCATTTCTAAGTTGTCCACTAACAAAAATGTTTTTGTACCATTTATGTATGGAGCACTTCTCATAGCAAATATTGAGTTGTGGATATTGTGCCTGGGACTTCATATTCCAACCTGAGTTGGCCGTTAGCCATGTGTGTCATTTCAAAGATCTGTAGTAAGGAAGAGGAGTCCTTTTTAAAAATGATTATCCAACATTCATGCAACAAAAACTTGGTGCCAGGTGCTGCTAAGTTCTTTACTGAAAGTAACCTTTAATCTCACATTCCCATGAGATACAACAACCCTATTATCTCCATTTTACAATGAGAAGGCTAAGGCTCAGGTTACCTGACTTGCTCACAGGCACTCTGTAAATAGTGGTATTGGGTGGGCTATGAACCTTTGAAGTCAAGTCCAGTGCCCATGCTCAAAGGTGAAGCTCCCCCATTGGTTGGTTTCAAAGGCTGATGAATAGGACCTCCTGGATGTCCTTATTCACTGGCTGCTCCTCAGAACGAGAGGTCCTGCTGACCTTGCTTCTCTGAAAGGCTCTTTAAGGAAGCCCCTGTCGAGATGGGGACTGGCTCTTGCCGTGTTCCGCTCACTCAGGGCCAGGTATATCGGAGTTCCTTGGGGGCGCTGGTTACAATGTGAATCCTGCTTCCTTTCGGACTCGACCACTTGGGCCTGGGAATATGCATGTGTGATGATTGGTCCCTCCTGGCTGATGACTGACATCGCACATTGGAGAAATGACAGCCTTTTAAAGACAAGTTTCCAAAGCTGGCAACTTACGCCTCCTTTCCACTGGGTTTCCTGAGGGGCGTTCTGTGGATCAAAGAATTCTACTCCTTGTTTTGCTTCAGTTATTTAACTCTTCTGAATCCAAGTGTTTTCATGTGCAAAATAATACCCTCTTTGCCTATCTCGACAGAGTGTTATGGCAGCACTTTGAAAACTCCAACGTGCTATACAAATATAAGACATTAGTATTCATTGTTGATTTTCCTGCTTATCACAAGTACTGTCAACTTCACATATGCACTGTTAATAGCCCGCTTTCAAATTGTGTTGACATTTTAGGTGATTCTTAATGGACTTTATTTCATTGGGGAGCTTGTAGTACCACTAGTTGCCGAGGGGATGATCTGGTCACCCTTGGCAGCTAGTATTTTAGCTCTAGTGTTGGGGCTTGAGGCTTCCAGGAAGGAATGTGCTCCTATGGGACATGTGACCCCCTGCAACAGCATTTGCTGATAGAAACTAGGCTCTTCTACAAAATGAAGCCATCTCCAGAGGGAGTGCTTTGCCTGTTACACCTGGGGCATGTGGCTTGGGGGCGGTGTTGGTGCAGGTAGGAAGGAGGGACAGGGAGTAGAGGAGTGAGCTCGGGAGGAGCATTTGTGTGGTTTTAGGAATGCTTCTCGTGGAGCTGATGTGGGAGTCTTGCATGGCGTCTGCACTGCTGATTTCAACTACATCACTTTTTGTGTGTTTTGTGCGTTCCTTTGGCTGCGTCCCCTTTAGATATCAGTTTTGCTCCTGTGACGTATCTGAAGCGACGGTATGCAATGCTACTGTCAATGGCTTTGCACACATGCTTCATCTTTTCAGTAAAATAATTAGCCACAGGGCTGGAGCAGTGGCTCAGTGGTTGGAACGCTTGCCTGGCATGTGTGGGATCCAGGTTTGAACCCCAGTACCACATACACACCTAAGTGTAGGAAAAACAAAGGCCAGAGGAAAAAATGAATAAGGTTGATTCTCTTTCCTTCTCTTTTTTAATTATCCACTTAAGTAAATAATTGATTTGACCTTCCTTGTAATTACATTCTTTTGTGGTAGAAACTAAATATGTCAACCCTGAGCAGGCAGTGCCTCTTTATAAACTACTGGGTCCCTAACAGAACCCTCTGTGTAAAGAAGAGCTTAGTTAGCTAAGCATGTGCTTGTTTTTAGCGATGAAAAGAACTTTTATGGTAACTGTGAATTACTTGAGGTGAAAGAGATCAGTATTATTTTGTACGTGTGCACGACTTGCTTTTAATGTCAAATAACTCAGCTTTTAATTTGTTGGGAAGCCAAACTGTTATGGTGCCCCAAACATTTTTTCTATTTATTTCATTACATTTGCTTACTTGGAACATCGAGCAAAATTAGTAGAATTTAGGAGTAATTATAGAATTGTATGGTGACGAACTTTATAATTTGACATTTGGTTCTTTAATGGTAGCATGTTTGCCCAAATACCTAAGGGTTCCTAAATGGAGATATGACTCATTCTCATGCAAAGAGCACTGAAGGTTTATCAAACTACTCTGTTGTGGCTGAACAGGAGCAAGCAGCTCCGGCATGCTATAGCATAGGAGGGCCACTGCAGATAACATTGCCCCACAATGTATAGTCTTTGTTTTTAATGTATTAGTTAAAAGATAAATGTAATTTAAAAAGAGTACTGATTACATGACGTGCTGGTGTTAGAGTCTTCTATTGGGAAGGAAAATATTCTTAATAGACCTCAGTTCCTCCCATCTAAATTCAGATCAATAGAATGGTGGCTTTCAGCTTCAGGATTTAAAAGAAAGAAAAATGAGTAATATAAATTCATGCAATAATTTGTGTGTGATGCTAATTTTCAGTATCTATAATTTAAAGAGATGGTATCTTTCATAAAAGCATTAGTATAGTGGTTCTGTTTATAACAGCTACTAGCTTTTTTGTTCTTATATTTTTGCAAGAGTTGAGACATTCTTAGCAACAGAATCCCTTCACTTGTTGAAGCCTTTTGGTAATTCCCTTCTTTTTAATGCTTTCTTTCAGATGAATATTAAAATGTTAGATGAAAAAGGGGATAGAGAAGTTAGACCAGAGAATTAAAGAGTCAGGGAAAAGGGAGAGAGATGCCATTCCAGAATTCAATACTCTAAACTTCAGTCAATTAAATTAATATTAAAGTGGAATGAAGTGAAAACTAGATTGCTCACACTACTTTCATCTGGTCAAATTCCTCCAAGAATTCCTGTTCCCATGAATATTTAGCTTTCCTAGAGTCAGGAATGAATCTGATTTTTTTTTTTTTTTAACCTTAAGGAAACACATACCATATATGTCCTGAAAAATACAAATGCAAATTCAATGAAACCCCCTAATATTGAACCCATCTGTATTGAATCCCTGTGTATTGCAATCAAATTGGAAATCCAGGTCTATTACATGCACATGTAATATTTCTAGAGTATATCAAATTCCATCCTATATCAAATTTTTTCCTTGGGTTCCTAGAAATTTAATATAAGCAAGTTTCACTCTATTTGAAAAGGACATGATGCAATATAATGTGGTTTTCAATGAATAGAATTCTTGGTAATTCAATTTATGTTCAGAACTTCTTAAAGGGAACTTACTTCCTAAAGGCCTCACACCGGAGTTCAGTTCTGAGAACCTTACTCAGGTAACATTCCTTTTGGCTTGAAAAGCATTGTGAAGGGAAATCAGAATTTTGGTGATTCATATCTAGTGATTTAAAAATATTGCTGTGACACATCCCAGTCAGGTTGAGAGGGAGTCAGTCATATGTGGGAGACCAGGAAGGTTCTTTGATTTTTGAGGGTATATAGCCATTTCCTGGAGATGGTACTTCTGTGGTAGAGACTTGCACCTTTTCATAAACAGTACTGGGCCCAAGCACAGTGACTGCTTAGGAAGAGGTGGAAGAATCAGTAAGTTCTACTGTGACAGAATCATGGTTAGAAACATAGTAGGGCATCAAAGTCATCACCTTCTACTGCTTTCATGGGGGAAGAGTTGTTTTTTTTTCCCCCTCTTTTCCTGTAATTTGAAGTTTTCTTCAATAATCCAAAATTGCTATTTTCCTAATGGCTTGCATTTTCTACCAGTATTTCCGTAGATTTTTTCGATAACTAATCTGATTCTCGTTGATTTCTCATTTTTACACACATCTACGTATCACGTAACTCTGATTATGGTTATTGTTAAATAAAAAGTACTGTTACATCCTATGTTCAGCATCTCCTGAGTAGTAAACCAGGCCCATTAAAAATGATATGCACTCATTAAAGAAATTCCATTTAAAATCTTGGAAAGCCTACATTAAGAATACTTCCTCGTATTGCTCTGTCAATCTTTCCTGCACCTGTTAGCATGTTTAGAAAATGGCTTTTTATAATTCAACCATCTTACTGCAAGTGGAAAAAGATTCACAAAAGTAATTCTGATTATTCAAATTGTTTTGTAAAACATAAAATTAAGAACATATCCTATAATAAGCACTAATAAACTTAGCTACAAGATATAAATAAAATATAGGTTATTAAAGTATTCTAATATGATGGGAAAGAGTTATAGGCTCATATAATTATCCTTGCTGAATGTAAACAGTTTGAGATAGTTTTAACTATTTTTAGTGCTTGAAATTTTGCAGCTTTCTTGGATATACCAGTGGGATTGGCTTGGCTTCCATCATTACAGTGCTTGTTTTTTAACTCCCCAATGCATAATAAACCTATGAACGCATTAGCTGTAATCGATATGCATGCACAGATGTAAAGGCCTCTCCTCGGCCCTCTCACTGCCTCAAACAAGAAGCCAAAATGAGTATGAAGCCAGGTCCCATGCAAGTAATCAGGTACGTCATTTTTTATTTGGAAAAAAAAGTCCTATCCAATAATAGAAATGCTGAGAAAGGTTATTACAATAACAAATGAGTTGGCAGGGTGATTTATGCTTGAAACAAATGTACCTTCTGATAGAATCCTCTTTAATTCCTTATAAATCCTGGCTTAGTGGACAGGGCCTGACTCTGAGAACTCGGCAGTCAAATGCCCTCGGTTCTTTGAATTTACTTGGTTCATTTCTTGCGGACCAAACAGCTGTTTTCCATAGTCCTCCCTGCAGGTATCTGTTTGGGGATTAGTAATGCTTCACATGGTCGTACATCACAAGAAATGGATGTGTAATTACATTAAATATGCTTCATTTCTTTGGATTCACTTATCCCAAATCACTGATATTGGAGCCATTCAATAATTGTTCCCCATAAACTGGTTCGCTTTTTAAACAACAATGTCTTAAGCATTAATGCAGTGGTTTTAACTCTTCAAAATGCTTCTGAAAGCTTCCTACCTAGTTTTGCTTTGAGTGTGCCTGAGTTTATCTTAAGTTAGTGTTTGAATGAGAAGGTTCTTGATTTCCCTAAAAAATAGACATAGGCTGTCTGTATATCTTTTAGGATCTAAATTAAATTCTGAGGGGAACTTGGAATTTTTCCATGCAAGACCCTGAACTTCCAGGCTGTTGTGGAGACCACCGGTGCCAGGAAAACCTCTTATCACAATATCACCCATTGCCTGAAAGCACTCAAGATTTTGAGGCTATGAGGTAAACTTTCAAGAATATCCCTGCTATTTCTAGATACTTCTGTTTCTATGTGGGGGCAGGAATGGTGACTGTCACCTAAAACATCTACCAGAGTGTAGATAGACGTTTATATTATGTTGCATTCAACTTAATGAAATGAATGATGGTTGAAAGAGGATTCTGCTAAATCTAAAACAACGGTCACAGGAGAATCATTGCATTGTAAAGTACTGTTCTTGAGTTTCATTCACTTGCTCAAAGAATGTTCATTAAGGGTGCACTGTGCGCCAGGTATTCTAGGGACTTGTGACACAGTAGCAGACAAGGAAGATTCTTACTCTCATTCTGGTGGGAAAAGGTAGAACAAGGGGACAGAGGACAATTTTAGAGTAATCATTTCTATGATGAAAATGAGAAAGGGACGTTTCAAGACATTGTGCCTGAGTCAGGCAGGGGAGTGGCACCTTTTCCAGACAATGATATGTAGGCTGAGATCTGGAGCAGGAGATAAAGTTGTAATGTGGCAATAAACCAGGCAAGTGTTTGGAATACACAAGGAAGACCAACGTGGCTGGAGCAAAAGGTACCAGGGGCTTATGTGCAATGTAAGCACTCAACTGGAGAGGAAATTGTACAGAGCGCCTTCTTGGAGATGGAAAAGGACACTGCATGGAGTGGTGGGAATGCTGACAGGGTGTGCTTCAGCATTGTCGAAGCTTCTTGGAGTGGGATGGATGGGCGGGAAAGGAGCAGGAAAGGAGGAGGGGCAGTGCCTTGCAAACTGTGGACATTGGGAAGTGGCTTTCGCCCTCTTCTCCCCATCCTCTCACCTTTCCATTTGTTCATTCATCCCTCCCTCTCTCCCATCCACCTCTTTAAAGTGGGAAATACTTGTATTTGTTGTGTTCTAGCAGGACTGAATCAACAGGAAGCATAGGATGCCAAGGGAGGAAGGTTAAATTTCAAGGGGGCAAATGGAGAAGGCAGGAACACTGTGGACACTGGGAGGTTGGGTTCTTATATTTACTGGTGGGACTGTGAGGTGAGGGAGCGCCAGTTAATTTACATTCACCTTCTCAGGAGTGTGACATGGCTATTAGCTGAGAGTGGGATGGTGGAGGAGGTATGGAGGATTTTAGAGAAGAAAGTATGAAGTTATCTTTTGGGAGGGTGGAGGATGGGGAGCAAATCTCCCAGAGAAGTCTAGTAAGGTTGTCTGGAATTTTTGACATGTGGAGTTGGTCACAAAGTGGTTCACTTTGAGGTTGTCACAATCTAATATAAGTATTTGGAGAATCCTGTAAATGGAGAAGGATTGAAGAAAGGTCTGGAAAATCATATGAAGAACTAAATAAACTGGGGTTCAAGAAGAAAATATTTAGAAGTAAAATGTAGTGGTTAGAAGCATGGACTGTGGAGTTGGGAAGACTTGTGTTTGAATCCTGGATCTTCTGTCATTAGCTGTGTGATCTTGAATGAGTTACCCACCGTCTGAGTTTGGTTCTTTCATCTGTTACATCAGGTTGCTACATCACAGATCCAATGATACCAGTTACTTACTGCGTGAATATGTGTATTAGTCAGCAGTTTCATTGTTGAGGCCAAAATATCCAAAAAGAACAACTTAGAAGAGGAAAAGCTTGCTTGGGCTCAGTTTCATAGGTTCAGTCCTTGGTCAGCGATCCATTGCTCTGGGCCCACGGTGAGGCAGAGTATCATGGTATAGGCATCTGGAGGAGCACTGCTCTGCTCATTGTAGTCAGGGAAGGGGATAGACTTGCAGGGAAGATGCACACTTCCAGGACATGCCCTCGGTGATCCACCTCCTCTAGCCACACTCTACCTTTCCACAGTTACCACCCAGTAAGTCCATTCAAACTGGGATGAACTGATTCAGTTAGCGCGCGCATAATCTAATCGCATCACCTCTGAATGCTTCAGTGATAACGCAGGAACTTCTGGAGGTCACCTTCTATCCACACCATAATATTATGCCCCTACCCCCCAAAAGCTCATGCCCATTTCCCAATCAAAATACATTTTTGTCCATTCAAAAAATCATTATCTTAATGGTTTCAGCATTGTCCAAAAGTCCAAATCCACAGTCTCAAGGCAAACTCTTGGCTGTGAGCCCCTGTAGAAGTCGAAAGAAAATTCTATATACCTACTAAACAATGGCAGAGTAAACATGCCCATTTAAAAAGGGGGCATAGGAGCAATGAAAGTATGGGACCAAAACAAGATGGTACCCAGCTGGGCACAAGCCCTGTAACTCCACATACGGCATCTAGGACAGTTACAAGATGTGATCTCCAAAGGGCTTGGGCCTTCATGGTTACAGTGCTCATGGCCTCCCTCTTTTTGCAGCCAGCAGCTTTTCTTGGAAGACAGTCCGCGTTATTGGCATCTCTTAATTTGTGGGGTCTTTGTTCCAATTTGGCTCCACCTTCACAGCTTCATTCTTGGGGATAGCTTGCAGGGACTCTGACCTTGCTACCCTTTATCTGGCCTCCTAGGCCTTCTTTCGAAATTTTTGGTGAAAGCCTTCATGGTTAAGTTACACATTAATCAGTGTTTAGGAAAGCTTGCAATAAGAATATAATAATTAAGGATATGAAGAAGAGAAGCCAGCCACTTCCCTTTATCTCCTTTAGGTGACAATCAAAACAGGCTGACCTTGGCTGTGAAGTAACACATGAAACATCTGAACATATCAACCTGCACAGTGGACACACAACTTTTCCTGTATATTACCCCTGCAGTTCTCCATTGTATCCTGGCCTGCTGCCACTGAGGAATCCATGAGTAATAGAATTGCCAGCACCTCTCCATTGTGTCTCCAAGTTCATTCTTTGGAATTGGTAAACAGTTTATTGGGGCATTTGCAGCACTGGGGTGAACACCACTTAACTCCAGTATTCTGCATTCCTGCAGAACCAGGACCATGTGAACGATACCAAGATCTGCTGCCAGGTCTAGCAGTAACTGGGCCTCCTTGAACCATGGTTGCAGCAGCCTCAGAATTCCTGGGAACCGGTGTACAGTGAAACAGCTTCCAAGGCCCCCAGTAGAAGTAGGGTAATCCGACTGTCTCTTAAAGAACTTTCACTTTTACATCCTTAAGCCTCCAATGGGTGTGATCTTGACAATTTCTTTTCTATTGTCTTTGTGCAAAGCACTTAACTCCTCTTTAGTGGTGGTAATATCTTTAACAACCACACTTTCCTTGGTCCTAATTTTAAATGCATTTTACTGGCCAAATTGCAAGTTTTAAAAATTCTTTAGCTCTTCTTTTTTTATTTTAATTCTCACATTACACTTGGTTAAAATTTGAAAGCAACATCCACGCCACTTCCTGAATGCTGTGTTGTCTTGAAATCTCTACCACCAGTCTAATTAGTCCATTACCTTTAAAATTCACCCTCACCTTTAAATTCAGCCTTAAAGTCTCAGGACGTGGGCAAAATGTTGACAAGTTCTTCGTCCTCTAATCCAATTCCTTGAGGAATCCTTATTTCTCTCTGAAACTTACAAGCATAGTCTTTGCTGTCTGCATTCCTATTGGTATTCTGGTCTGAATTCCCACCAGAATTTCCCATTAAACTCTGCTTACTACATTCGAAGACTTTTCCATCCTGCATCTCCCAATTTTGACAAACTCTCCTGCAGACCAGTTCCAAAATTTTCCAAATCACATGGTTAGGTTATTCCAGTCATGACCTACTTCTCAGTACTAATTCCTGTTAGTTGACTTTCTGTTACTCTGACCAAAATACCCAACAAGAATAAAGTAGAACAGGGAAAGTTTATTTGAAAGCTTATTTCAGAGGTTCAGTACATGGTCGCCAACTGCATTGATCTGGGTCCAAGTGAAGGAGAACATCATGGTAGAAGGGTGTGGCACAGGAACTCCACTCTTCTCATCATGGTCAAGGAGAAAGGAAGGAGGAAAGGAACAGAGGGAAGATGAATCCTTGTAGGGCACATCCCCAGCTACCCATATCCTCTAGTCACTTTCTGCTTACAGTTACCACCCAATTAGTTCATTCAAACTACAAAGGCTGATTAGGTCACATCTCTAATCTAATCATTTCACCTCTGAATATTCCTGCATTAACACAAGATCTCTTTGGTGACAATGCATATCCAAACCATAACAGTATTTGTGTGTGTGTGTGTGTGTGTGTGTGTGTGTGTGTGTGTGTGTGTGTGATGGTGAGGAGCATTACTCTTAGCCAAAGAGCTTCTCTGTAGAAGTCATCAGGCCTATTTTGTATAGCATTGTAGAGAAGCTTTAGAACATGAGGAATCAAAATGCGGACAGCAAAAGCAACTTCATTGTGGCAGAGCTGTTCTAACATAGAGTAGGTCTCTCTGTAAGGGGGTGGGTTTCCACCACTGGAAGTGTTCATGTCGTGGATGGGTGCCCACTTGTGAAAGTTTTCCTTGGGTACTATTCTTGCCTTGGTTGGAAGATGGGTTTAAGGTGTTATAGTTCTACCCAAATGTATTCATATGCCTGATTATGTCCTATATATTTTCATGTATAACTTTTCATTGCAAATAATTTATATCACAAGTTTGATTTGTGTGTGAACAAACACTTTGGTTCTTGTGAAGGCTGAGAAATCAACAGTATTATTTTTTTTTTTTTGCACACATTATATTGGATTATCTTCAGAATCGTACTAGGTATATAACTTCTTTTACAGCTAGGAGGGAAAGTGAAGAGAAGTGAGGTCATTTGGCCATGAACTTAGAGGATAATTAGGCTAAGTCCTATAATTTGTGCAGTAATTCCCATCTCAATTCCTTCAAATTGAGTACGTTAAGAGTTTATAGACTATTAAGCAAAGTCAATTTTCTTTAATAGAAGTGAAAAAGGCATGATTTATTTGACCGTGTTTTGGATTTGATTTTTTTTTTTATAATGCCCAGTTATTTAAGCTAATTCGTCATCAGTTCTCCTATGTCGATGAGCAATCTTAGGAGTCAACTTGTAGAGTACTATTGTAATTGCTAGTGTTTCTAAGGTGCCCAGCATTATTCTCGATTTGATGAACAGGGAAAATGCAAGGATGCCCATGGGAGATGCTACATGCAAAATTTAAAAAAGCATTTGATATAATTAACTAAACAGGAAAGCAGCAGCTCCCAGAATCTCATAAATCTGAATGTATTAGCATTTTTGCTGAAAGAAAGACTAGTTCTTGTAAGACTTTCTCCATAATCAAAGGCTCCTACTAGTTATGCTCAAATATTGTGTGAAAGGAAAAGATTTTTCCATCACTATTTTTGGTTTCATGGAGAAAATATTTCACTCTGGTGAGAACCAGAGTGGCAAACAGGATTTAAATAAAAAAAATCATGCAAGCTGGGTAATGCTTCTTTATAAATCAGAGAGGAAATATTACCAAGATCACTTTCTTAGAGATGGAAAATAATACCATTCTTTAGAGAAAAAATGAATTCATTGTTAAACTCATTAACTTCTAAGTTTTCTGGGAAATTGTATAATTTAAGCAGGGTAGCTAAAGCTATAGCCGCACTTACTAGAAACTGGAGCATAGTCTTAGGAGTTGAAGGGGAGAAATCAGAGAAACCCATGCACTGGGTACAACTCAATTCTGGTGGATTAGATGTGATGGTAACCAGATCTTTTTATTCAGTAATCAGCTTGATACTAAATACCTTCAGAACATAATGACTTACAGAAGAACTCAGGGTTTTGACTTTTTTTTTCCCTCTCAGTAGTAATATGAGGTAAAAATAAAGATGATTTCCTTGCAGTTGTAACAAGCATGCCACTTAACCCAGTGAGTTAAAAAGTTGTGTCTTCAACCACTGAAATGTTCCCCCACCAAAAAAAAAAAAAAAAACAAAAAATCCCAGCATCCGTAGCATGAAAATGGCTACAGATCGACTCACGTAACTGGTTCACTCTTCTCTCCTCACTCTTGAATGATTTTCAGAAGGAATTTCAAGAAAGTACTGGACTAGTTTCCTAGGTCTCATGTGACAGAGTACATACACTGAATGGCCAGAAAAACTGAAATTTGTCCTGTCAGTTCTGGAGACCCAGAAGTTCAAAATCAAGGTGTGGGTGTGCCACGCTCCCTCTGAAGGTGCTGGGAAAGGATCTGCTCCTGGTATCCTCAGGAGTTCCTAGGGTTAGAGGTGCTTCCTTCCAGCCACCTGGCTGCTGTCTTGTGAACCCTCCCATTGTTTCCCGTATGTCGCTATGACCAAAATTCAATATGACATGAATCATGTTGAATTCACCCTAATGACTTCATTTTAACTTGATTACCTATATAGATCCTATTTCCAAAAAAAAAAAAAAAAAAAAAATCACCTTTTGAGGTGCTGGGAGATGCGACTTACCCATCTTTCTAGGGGCAGTCAATTCAGCTCATAAAAAGCACCTTAAACATCCCTTTTATTTTATTTTAGTTTTTTGAGAAGAGAGCTGAAGAGTTGAATGTGCATGGAGAAGCCACAATTCTCTCTACTTCTCATTACAGCGTCTGACAGACATATTAGCATATTAAGGTGCTTAGTATTATTATGGGACTTTGGCACCAAGTATGTCCCCAAGATCTATTTTCTGATGAGCTGATTGTGATCGTGTGATGTAGTTGTTCTTCAAAGCTCTTTATCACCTTTAATTCATTCTGGCACCATTCAGGTGTGAAGGCTTGATTTGTTAGCTAAAGTCAGAGAAAACCTTCTCTGGTGTCCTTGTCACCTCCAAACCACTTACTAAAGAGCACAGCTGAACACAGGAGACCCTGGGTGAGAGAACGTGGGCAAGAAAAACTTTGATAAGATACTGAGACCTATAAGCAAATTTAAATTGCATTCAGAATCCTTTTCTTTCTTTCTTTCTTTCTTTTTTTTAAAGAGGGACAGTGAAAAAGAATCAATTTTATTTAATTTTTCATGTGACGTTCATTGCTTTGATACTTTGTGTACATGGGTGCTGGGCTTCGACCTGTGTACTCACGCATGTCAGGCAAGTGCTGTAACCGCTGAACCACCACTCCAGCCCCTAGTTTTATTTTTTAATTGGTGTCTTGTGGATGTATGTGATGGCGAGATTCATCATCATGGTCTATTCATATATGCGCATAGGAAAGTTAGGTGAGATTTATTCTGCAGTCTTTCCCTCTCCAGTCCCTCCATTCCCAATCCCTTCCACTGGTCTTTCTTCTATTCTTTTGACTCTAATTTAAATGGGATGCAGTTCCTTGACTGGAAGAGTCTGGAGGCGAGTTTACGATGACTCTTGGGTAGTTTTTCTTTGGCTTTGCTCAGGTTCCTACATTTTCCCCATTTTTCTGGTCTCTGACCTAAACATGCTTGCCTCTCACCATCTGCTAGGTCAACCTGCCTCCTGCTCCCTTCCTCTTCATCCCCACTCCCTCTTCCTCCCAGGCTGCACCTTCATTTATGCACCACACATCCCTCTGCTAATGATTTTGCAGCTGGGATAAATGATCTTTCAGTATATCCATGTGTCCCACCTTATGAGAAAGTTGTTTTACTATTTAACTCCTGAACATTTTGCGTTTATTTATGATATTTCCCAGCCCGATTTTGGGATTCTTGTGACCAGGGACTGTTCTTTCCCTATTCTCACAGATCCTGGTATACAGTGGGTACTCACTGGGTACTGATCATTGAAATTGAAGAATGCTCCTCGCTCCCTAATTAGGGTTTCTCTTTGCAATCTTTGCTTATTAATGTATTTGCCTCTAACAATAAAAATGATGGTCTTCAAATGATGTCACATTTTTAGAAAGTCTCATATTACTTCTGCTTATTAGAACAAATAAATCCTTAGAACATTCTGACAACCCAGGAGGGAGACATACCAACCTCCCTGATTTTTATAAATGATAATATTATGGGATGTGATTCTTTGCCAAGATCCTGGGATTCTCAAATGAGAGCATAAATAAAGCTATAGAATAGTTGATGTGATTGGATATTTTGTAGCAAGCAGTCAAAGAGCTGGTTTTGTGCTCAGAGCAGCACAAGTGGACAAGTGACCCGCCAACATCTGGTCGACATTCCTCCGAAGGCTGTTGAGATGGCTGAATGCTGTAGTGCTTATAAACCTCTGGGGTTAGATCAATAGGGGCTATCATCATTGTGACGGAAGTGCCATTTATGGGCTGTATCTATATCCATATGTGTGCATCTGTGCAGTGGAATTAGATATCATTGAACTAGATATTTTAATTTCCTGAAGTGTGTCTTTCCTGAGACTCATGGAACTGGTAATGTTGGTTTGATGGCCCACAGGAAATTGAAATAATGGAATTTTTTGGTAGCAAATGAATTGACCCTCTGCATACAGGCTTCACCTAAATGGCAGATTGAGGAATAAATTCTAATTCCTTGATTATAAAGGCCTTCTTTCCCCTCAGCACAGCACCTTGCCATCTGTCTTTTTAATCTCTGCAAGGAAAACCCCAGCCTGATTCCAAACTCCCTCTCTCCATAATGGGAAATCTCTGTGTTTGATGAACCTAAGTGAAAAATGCAGTCTCATATCCATGTATTTATTAAATCTCTGGTTGCATAAAGGCCTCACTCCAAAGTAATGTTCAGAATAAATTGCTTCCATGATTGTATTGTTAGAATGCACACGTATGGTTTCTTCTCCCTGCATTCTAAGATGACAATGTATCTTGGGGAGCATTAATGATACAAATTCAAACTACCAGGGCAATCAGCAACAGACAGATCAGAAAATTGTAGTGATTGGCCTAAAGACTCCTTCTGAGTTCTTCTCAGTGCTAGGAGGATGTGGAGGCCTCCTCTAGATCTGGCTTATCATTCCCACCCCTGCCTGCAGAGACTCTAAGTCAGGGAAAAAAAAAAAAAGATTTTTGCTGAGGGCATAACAGTTCTTTGTGCTCAGGGGTTCACCTGAGTGCTCCTTCTAGGGGCCAAATCTGCAGCACAGCCAATAAAATTTTCCTTGAATCTCATAGCTACCCTAAAGCCCTGACACTCTCCATTCTTCCAGCAATACACGTGGGAGCCTGGCTCTATAGCAGGTCATTTTTAACTCAGTCTGGAGCTTGCTACTGTGAGAAAACTACTCCCACCTAGTGAACAGATTGGAAAACCAGTGTGTAGACGTGACTTTGTGGTTCTTGCTGCTCTCGGATTTTTAGCATTTGGTGGTCGGGAACGCTCCTATGTGGCCAATACTTTCCCATTGCTTAGCAGATGCCAAGTGCTTTGTTCTGTTATCACATTTAATTCTCATGATACTCCTATGAAAGAGGGATATTTATTATCCCCTTTTACAGATGGGAAAGCTGGGGCTCACCAAGGATGAGAACTATTCCAAGTTTGCTTTGGCTGAAGATTTGGACCCAGGCAGGCATATGCCAGGGCCTGGAATCTTAACCATCTTGCTATGTCTTTGAAGCAATAGAAGGAGTGGTTAGCAGTCCTGCTGCCTGGGACCAAAGACTAGCTCTGCTACTCTCCTCTCCTAGCATTGTGGGCAGGTTTCTATGCCTCTCTGAGCTATTGCTGCTGTCTTGTGAGATGAAAAATAGGCCCCTGCTGCACAGGGCTGTGGAGAAAATTAAATGAGATAATTGAAACTTAATGTGTTCCATAAGTGTTAGCTGTTGTTATTGAACTATATCCTGCAGTTATATACTGTCCCTTACCCTCCAGCTTCAAGGCCAGCCCGGATGTGTCTTCCTATCATTAAGGGACATCAGTTGACTGCACTAAGGATTCCTCCATTAGATCTCCTAACCCCTTAACTACAGGGATAAGTTGACTCCATGTGCCCAGTGGCCTTCCGAGTCCAACACAAAGAGACACCACGACGTACTTGTTTATGGACAGGAAAGCTTGTTGCAGGGAAGTTCACTCTGATCATCTTATCTCTCAAAAGAGCAGTGGGGAGTCAAGCTCAGAGCCCTTGTTCAAGAGTACAGGGGTCTGGCTTCTAGCACCGGTTCACTCCAATGGGTCAGGGTGAGCAGGATCTGATTATAGTTAGCACTCAGTTCTCATTTACAAAATGAGAGAACGGAACCAGGAATTCCTAAAAATCTTTCCATTCTTGGTGTACAAGATGTAGGATTGACATCTTTCCTAAATGCCTCTTTCACTACTTGCTTTCAACAAGAGCTGCATTCTGGGATTATGGAAGAAGGGTAGTAGACATGGGAGTATGTAAGGAAAAAGTGAACAGTGATGTACGTGGCAAGGGTGGGTGGGTTCAGTTAGGGCAGATGAACAGAAAAAAGAGAAAGAAAACCTAAAAGGAAAAGAGCAGAAATGGCAAACCACCATAAAGCCAAAAAGGAAAAGACTGGGAAAAGGACTCCACTATGTTCAGTCAGAAACAGTGGGGTACGATACTTTCACTTGAATTTGACAGGTGCTATCTCATACTTTCCTCACTAAAATTAAGATACGACACTGGATCCCTTTCAATCAAAATAAAAGTACATTACAGATAAGAAGTGAGAAATTTTCAGCCAATCAACATACTTTAAAAATCAGCCCTAGGGCTGGAGCAGTGACTCTGCAGTTTCGGCACTTGCCTGGCATGCATGAGGACATGGGTTTGAACCCCAGCACCATGCACACAATGAAGTGTCGGAGCAGCAAAAGCCACATGAAAGACTAAATAAAATTCTTTTGTTCTCTCTCACTGTCCCTCTTCCTTTAAAAAAAAAAATAGCCCAATAGCTGGGTGTTTTAGCTCATGACTAAAATCCCAGCAGTTTGGGAGACTGAGGTTGGAGGATCACAAGTTCAAGGCCAGACTGGGCAATTTAGTGAGACTCTATCTCAAAATAAAATTTAAAAAGGGGCTATGAATGTAACTCGGTGATTAAAGAGCCTGGTTTCAATCCCCAGTTCAGAAAAAAATAAAATCAATAATTTAACTGTAATGGATGATTTAAATTGAAAGTAGGATCAGAAATTTGTTAATCTATGCATACTATGCAGCCATTATTAAGCAGTTGTGTAGATACTTAAAATCTTTTTTGATATGTATAGGTTTATATGTAAATATAAAACATTTCATGATATATACACCAAAATATTAAAATGTTAATGTCTATGTAATTATATTTTATAATTTAATAATCTTTGTCTTCTGAAATTATGCATTACTTTCATAATAAACATTAAAGATATTTCAGTTGAAATACATGAAGAAAAAATAAATAGCTATTATGGTTTAGCATGTTTCCATGAGTTAGAGAAAAAAAACAACAGTTGATTTATTGGTAGCATAGCATTGGAGCTTAATGGAAATAGTAACTCATAGTACACAAATACACCTATGTGCTCAGGGCATTATTCTGATTTTCATGTATGTTGCATTTAGTCTCACACCACCATCTTTCATGAGTTAGTTCATTAATTCATTCACTCACAATTCCAAAATTATCTCCTAAGTATCAATGCTGGGCCAGGTTCTATGCCGTTTTGTCTATATTTAGAGATAGGGTTTGAACCCTTTTTATTCCTATAAAATCCTATATCAGCACTGTACAATAAAAATAGACTTCAGTTCAAACTTATAAAATAGCCATATTAAAAGTAGAAAGAAATAGACTAAATGTTAAAAAATGTATTTCCATTAATCCTTTTCTTTTTACTTTCTTTTAATATGGTTGTACAACCACTCTGGAAAGCAGTGTGGAGATTCTTCAAAAAATTAGGGATGGGGCTGGAGCGGTGGCTCAGCAGTGGGAACACTTGCATGTGTGAGGACCTGGATTCCAACCCCAGTACCACATGCACAACTAAGTGTCAAAGAAAAAAAATCAAATAAAAAAAATTGATTCACTTTCCCTCTCTTGCTATCTCCCTTTCTCTCTCTCTCTTTTTTTTTTTTTTTTTTTTAAGAGAAATTAGGGATGGAACCACCATATGACTCAGCTATCCCACTCCTGGTTATTTTCCCAGAATATATAATTACCACATACCATAGTGATACAGCTACATCAGTGCTTATAGCCGCATAATTCATGATAGCTAAATTATGGAATCAATCCAAATGCCCATCATTGGATGAATGGATATATACACACACACACACACACACCATGGAATTCTACTCAGCTATTTAAAAAATGAAATCACGGTAAATGGATGGAGATGGAGAAAACCATGCTGAGTAAAATTAGCCAAAACAAACTCAAGGGTTGAATGCTTTCTTTCACATGTGGAAACTACAGAACAATATAGGAAAGGGTGAGAGAACAATAAATTTAAACTATAGACTTATCAAACAATTACCAATCGAACTGGGGAAAACCTTGAAGTCTAAGGGCATGGGGAGGTAAAGGGGGATATATGATGTGCGCATATGTGGAAGTATAACAACAAACCTCTTCAATATGTAAAACTATAATGAAAAATAAAATCATGTTAAAAATATATTTGATTTAGCCCAATGTCTCCAATGTGTTATTGCTTATGTGTTTAATTACAATGTAATACTTACTGATTACCTTTTTATTGCTTAAATATATAAGAAATCTACTTTCATTTGTATGTATTAAATCATTGAAATCTGGTGTACCATTTACTCTAGCAGCACTTCTTGATCTGGGCTAGCCACATTTCAAGTGCTCAGAAACCACATAGGGCTTATAGCTGCCATATTGGACAGTATAAGTCTATATTATTTGCATTACACTATTCTCATTATTCTTCCACATGGAATTAAAGTTAAGAAAAACATTTTTGTTCCAAATATAAGAGAAATTACAAAATAGTTGCGAATTTGAAAACCTAAAAATAGAGGAAGTTTAGAAATTAGTTTATTCCAACCAGAATGAAGTAATGGCAAAAGAAGTCTTCAGTCATGGGGAGTACTATGGTTGGAACGATGGTGTTCCTTCCAAAATTCATGCTGAAGCTCTATCCAACAGTAGTAAAACGTGTGGCCACCAAGTGATGACTGTCGTAAGAAGTCCACCTTCATGAATGGGATTAGCATCCCTTCACAAGCATTAGAAGTTGAGGGGAGCTCTCTGTGTCTTGCCCTTCAATTTTTTGCCATGTGAAGACACAGCATTCTTCTCTTCTGGAAGTTGCTGCAACAAGGTACTGTCTTGGAAGCAGGAAGTGACCCTCATCAGACACTAATCATACTGGCACCTTGATCTTGAACTTCCTGGCCTCTAGAACAATGAGAAATAATTTTCTGTTTACAAATTACTTAGTCTATGTATTTTGTTACAGCAACCACACATGGACTAAGATAGTGAGGAAGAGAGATTTCAAAATAAACTCTTTAAGGTGGTAATTTTGAGTTGGGTCTTAGTGGATGAAATAGAAGATTTTGCAATTTAGAACAAAAAAATGAGGTTTATCAAGTCATGTCATATAAGGGTTACCAGTTAAACGGCACAAGCAGATCAAAGAATGTCAGTTGGAAATAGTAGCGAAGAAATGAGACTGGCATGGTAGAGGGGATTCAGTGTGCAGAGAACTTGGAACTTTAGGCTGATGGTCTGGATTTGATAAGGTCAGTTGAGGGGACTCCTGGAGGTTCTTTGTGGGAGTGGAGACATTAAGGAGAGGCAGAGGGGAGAGGTGAAGAGGCGATTGACCAGGAAGTGAAAGGCAGTGATGAAGACCAGCATCTTTTAACTCCTGTTTCCTGAAGACTGGGGAGCAATTAGAAATGCATTGTTACTTGCTGAAGCAAAGTGGTATTTTATTGGACCAACACCATTTGTGGGAGCTTCTCAAGCCAAGCTAGATAGTGAGCGGGGGGTCCAATATTATATTTTTCAGTACTTCCACCTTTTCTGAAATAGGAATGGGCTAAGAGTAGAACATCTCTCTTTGCTAGAATTAAGCTTGGTCCCTGTCCTCTGAAGCCTTTCTTGTTTGCAGCTATTGACCTAATTCCTCTTCCAAAAACATGTCATGTAATAGGTGCTCAAAAAATCTTGCTAAATGAATGAAGGGAAGAAGGTACTCAGTAAAGATGTAATGATTGGTTGATGACATTTCCCTCTTAGTCTAGGGAGTTTAATCTTTAGCATACATGGTTTAATTAGGATGCCAGGGGCATTTCTAGGAGAGTGAAGAAGTGAGACAGGAAATAGAAGGAAGTCAATGTAAGATGAGTGAGTGAGGAGGTTAAGATGTGGGTCACTTGAGCTCTGTTCCACTTGGGAACTTGACCATGCATCAGGGCTATCTCCTGCAAGGGCCAAGGAAACTGACGTTTTTGGAAGAGAGAGGGACAGTGAGGGAGAAAGAGAATCAATTTTATTTAGTTTTTCAGGTGGCTTGTGTTGCTCTGAGACTTCATTGAGTACATGGTGCTGGGGTTTGAACACGCATACTCATGCATGCTGGGCACGTGTCATAACCACCGAGCCACTGCTTCAGCCCCAGAAACTGGGGTTTTATTTGATCCTTCAAATCTCTTTTCATCTTTGACAGACAGCTGTTTCTAGGGCCTGGCAGTTCCAGTCAGCCTCATGTGCAGTTCGCAAGAAAGCCCACAGCAGAGCTGCAGGTGCTACAGCAAGATGGTGTGCTAGGAATTAGGATGGTGAGAGGTGAAGAAATGTGAGTAGGACTCTGGTCACATCTGCTGCAGGGGCTGAGAGCAAAGAGAACGAGGACCCCAACTTTAAATGGCTTTCGATTCGATTTAGCTCTGAATGAAGAAACACACAGAAGCTAGATATGTAAGATTGGGGTTCAAGAAAGTAAATGCAGGAGGCCCCCCTTCATTCTTCCTCCTACTTTTGGAGGCCATGCACTTGGAATTGAGCGGTCTCTGAGATGCTGACCACATTGGAGGAGCCCAGAGGTTCAGGCTCCACACCTGCTAAGCCTTCAATCCATACCGAGGGGCAGGAAATGGCTTCCTCTGGGCTCACCTGATTGCCTTGGATTCAAATGCTTGGATTTTTATTTTGTCTGTTCTAATTTTTACCAAAACATTGGGTTTCAGTTAGGTTTGGACTAACAATAGCATCAATGTTATAGATTGATTTATTATTCATCTTGCCTCTAAAAATTGATTAAAGATGGCTACACAAATAATATGGCTTATAAAATTCAAATGTAAATAAATGGGACTATCAGCAAAGGGAATCTGAAAATAAAATACATGAAGGGTGAGGGTTAATGTACAAAATCCATGACATACCACTTGTGTGATTTTTGTATTTGTGAGAATCCACCCACATTTGGGCTCTGAATGCTCTGACATTCAAAGTGAAAAAGGGAAATCATGAGTTAGGAAAATGAAGACCATCAGTTTTGAGAGACAAAGTGTTCCTAAGCTTAAAACTAAACAAAACCCTCAAAGACATAAAAACAGAACGCTGTAGATCAGAAGTATGGCATTTCTGAGACCTGGATGAGAACAGAGCGATATGGGAAGGTAATATTTTCAACACCAACCTCAATACATTCAATAAATACAGCATGAGATTTGTTCTATTGTTCCATTGTTCCATTGTTTCTTTGACATTTCTATCTGTACCCTCAAAGCAAACTTTGGCATAATGCCAAAGCAAATTTAATAAAAGCCATTTTAGGATGCAAATCAATGCAACCCAAGTAGACGATTTTCTAATGGTTTGGTTTAAACTAGGGGCAAATGATTATCCAGATAAATGGGTAGTAGATAGACTCTCCAGGAAATACATGATTAAGATTATTTTTCATCTGAAGCTTTTGATATAGCTTGTAGGCAGCAAAGAGTTTGAGGTAATATTCTCTGGAAAAAATCACGCCGTGAGATTCTGTGTGTGTTTTCAGCCAGGTAATGATGGATTCATGTTTTTTTGGCAATCAGTCAAACAAACCATATAATAAAAGTGGCATTCTTTTAAAGAAAATTTTAGAAGTCTGTCTACCTAATTTAGATGCTTAATAGATGACATCTACTGTCACATATAGAGAGAGCTCCATACTGTCCATTGGACTCCTAACATTTCAAGAATTTCTATACTTGTGTATAGATTTAACTGTGTTTCATCTTTCTGACTACAAGGCTCCTCTTTTTCTTCTTGTTACTATTATTTCAACGGTGGTTGTTTTGATGTACTGTCAACGAAAAGTGCCTTGTGACACAAATGTTTATGGCATAGACATTTTGATATCCTTTTAAAACCTGTGCAATGAATTGGCTCCTCAGCCTGGCATTTTCGGGGAATGTGTGAGCAAGTAGCTTCATTATTGATAAATATTTTAAAACACGTGGTATTTACCCAGAAGGTCCCAATGGCTCAATGTGCCTCCTGCAGAAATGGCATGTAATAAAAAACTCCAGAATGAAATTTCAGAGGAAAAAAGGATACTGCACTTAAACAAAAATTCAATAAAAGAAATGTTAGAAAATCCCCAGAGCATTCCCACCAAGTTATGGATTAATTGCTTGGCACGTTTCCTTTTTTAATTCCAAGCTGCCTTTTTGTTAGCTGAGTAAACAAAGCACCTAGAATAAGTCAACTTCAGCCAACAGTGACAGCCCATTAACATCATGACTGATAACAATGATAATTCCCGAAGGTGTTGACAAGGTCTACGCAATATTTGACCAGCAGGGACTGTGCTAAGGAAGAAGGAAAAAAAGGTTCTCATTCCCTTTTATGATTAAAAAAAAAAAATGTGTGCGTGTGGAGTCTGGGAAGAATGAGAAGGGTCTCTCCTACGTCTAGACTTCCACACAGTTGATCCACGGCTTTTGTGGGAGAGCTGAAGTTCTTGCAATTAGTCCTGTGGGGTAGAAGGAAGGAAAGAAGAATTCTTAAATCCTAAAGCCTTTGCAAGGCTGTCATTCCAGCAGGTTTAAGACTGGAAAGCAATTGATTGCTGCATCCCAAAATTGGAAGTTCGTACGCTTGTTCATGCCTCAAGGCAAATGGTTTCATTAGAAATCGCTTTATTTACATTATGTAGATCCTGTCTTCTCCTTTCCTCCCCGGGATTCTCCGAGTCCAAAAGAGAGCCCTGTGTGTCATTTGTACAAGGTGTACAGTGAATATTAATAACATTCAGTCACAAACAAGAGGCATCCAGATTGGGTTCGTTTAAAAACCAGTGGCAGCCACAGAGCACTTCTCCTTTATCCTATCCCCAACCCCCAAGACCTGTCAAAAGAAATCAAAACTTAAATTTTGAGTCTAATCTTTTGGCAGTGCCCTATTGTGTCTGTCCATAACCATTCTTTGCTGCATTGTGATTTTTCACAAGGATACTGCGATGGAGAGATTCACGTAAAGAACTCTTCCAATGCATTGGAAAACCATCCCTGGAGAGGAATAGTGTAAGATAAATCAATTGACAACCTGCCGAGAATCTCTATGACCTTCAAAGTATTTTCTTTTTTTGGTGCACTATGATTATACCGAATAGTGGGCTAGTGGGATTCGTTGTTAAGTGCTCTTGCATGCATACAATGTAACAGTATACTTTCTCTTGACAGTGTCCTTAGATATTTTGCAATGAAACTTTGCTCAGACATTTGCTACAAAGTTTACACCTATGTATTTGAGATTGCTGGCTGCTCCAGAGAATGCCTGAAACTAGTGTGATTTTGGTAGCTTATTCTTTAATTCTCTCTGAGCATTGAATGTGTACTGATACACTAAACTATATCCAACCCTTCTATTTTAACCTAAGCCAAAAAAAAAAAAAACCAGTGGTCAAAAAATGACAATAATAAATAAATCATAGAATTTTTTTTAGTCTGGAAGAGATTGTAGAATTAGTTCAATTCTTTTGTTACCTTTTTCCTTTTTGGTAGTGAGAATTGAACCCAGGAATCCTTAATCACTGAGCCACATCCCCAGCCTGTCTTTTTTTTTTTTTTTGTCTTCCTAATTTTATTTTATTAAGGAGTTGTTATTGTAAATCATAAATGCATATAAAATAACAATATTATATGCATATATTCTTAAACCGGAATTACTCCCTAGATTCCTCCCTATACTCTCCCTCTCCCCTACCCCACCTGCACCCTTCCCCGGCCTCCGTCCCACTACGTATCTGTGCTTGCCCTAGATTATGTGTTGCTACACCTTTTGTTGTATCTAATATGTGACATTGAACACCTTTCACACAGGCCTGGGTTTAGTTTAAATTTAAATTGCTTAGGGCCTTGCTAAATTGCTGAGGCTGGCCTCAACTTGGAATCCTCCTGCCTCAGCCTCCCCAATTGCTGGGATTATAGGCTCATGTACCTGGCCAATTTGATAAACAAGGAAACTGAGTCCCAACATGGCTTTGTATCTCATCCAAGAGCATATAATTCCTCAGAGTTTATACAGCCATGTCTGTCTTATGGAGCACATTAAGGCAGTTAAGAATGGAAAATATAGTTTTAGAAAACTCCACCATCTGTGTATATTGGGATTGTGATCAGCTACTTTTAAAAATGTACTGACCTAAGGTTTAAGTTTAGGATTACTCTGATTACTTCTGGAAAAATATTTTTGAACTTTTATAATAACACATAGTTCTATTTTCTGGGTGTGTGTGCACGTGTGCGTGTGCATGTGTTTTGCTAGGATTTGAATCAAGGACCCTGTACATGCTAGGCAGGCACTCTACCATTGAGGTACACCCCCACCACATATCTTCTGGATTTAAGAGGACATTTCATGCATCTTTCTCTTTAGCAAATACTTGTTGAATGACTATTGTAGGTAAGACACCGTGCTAGGTGGTATCAGGATACATAACAATGCAAATATTTGGGGGCCTCTTTCCCTGGAGTAGGATTGCAGCGTGGGAAGAAACAAAGCAAGTCAGTTACACAACGCAAGCTGCAACGTAATTCCAGACTCTACCACGGCAGACAGAGAGAGCTACAGAGAGTGGGGAAGAGAAAGGAGTAACTTTTAATTGGGAAATTAGAGAAAAATTTCTTGGAAGATGTGATCTTTGGCTGGCATTGATTGAAGTGCAATACTTGAAGATTTTCTTGAAGAAAATCCTTCTGGGGGAGGAAACACAAGGAGCGAAGGCCCAGAAGCAAGGAAGCATGAGTGCGTTTGGGGACCAAAGAACTCAGCGACATGATGAACGCAGGAGACATGAGCCGCTGTGGTGTGCAAGCTAGGTATGGGGCTAGGAAGTAGAGGAATCCACCACAAAAGGGAAAACAAATTTGATGTGTTATTTCTCATTTCATTACATTTTTAAATATCCCTAGGGAACAAAGTGAGTTAAACAGACATAAATCCTTTCCTTCCAAAATATTCTAAGGAGTTTAATAATCCGTTTGGTTCAAATGTCCTCTTGTTTATTCATAGAATGAGTTAATCACTTACCAGTATAGGAGAAGGAAGTTACATAATCAAATAGGGTTCTTCAACAGCAGCATGCACTTTAAATCAAGTAGTTCAGGTAGCTGGTATGTGTTAAGAAGTGCTGGAATCCCCATTATCAACTTTTCAACCCCCTAACCAGAGATTTGGGACAGAAGAGGAAATGAGGATCTCGAATTCCAATATTTGTGTGTTTTTCCACCATCAGTTCATTCATTATTCATTGAACAAAATTTAGTAAGCACTTTCAATGAGCCAAGTAATGTGCTAAGAACTGGAAGGCGATGATTTAAAAACACACACACAAGGAAAAAAAAAACACCCCATAAAAAACATAAGGTATGGTTCTTGCCATGGTAGAATTTAGAAATCTAGAAGGGAAGCCAGAGTGTAAAAAGCCATGAACAAGCAACCTTTAAATGTCTCAGTGGCCTGTTTTAAGGTGAAGTGCAAGGTCATGTGCTGGGTTCAGCATGCACAGGGCCTGGGTAGTTCTGGCAGAAGTACTAGGCTGAGATCTGCAGCAGAAGCAGGAATCCACAAGAAGCAAGGGAGGGAAGAGATGCTCAGTCAGAGAAAAGAGCAGAGGTGGAAACTGAGGTCAGAGAGCATGGGGCATTTGGAGAACTAGAAGAATTTCTATCTGCCTGGAGTGTTAAGCTCAGGGGAAGGTGGAGGTGAGGGTGGGGGTGAGATGAGCTACGGATCAATTCAGGCCAGGGATTCCTCGAAAGTCATGTCAAGGAATCTGGGCCAAAGTCACTTTCTCTCTTCCTTCTTATTTTCCTGTTTTGTTTCTTTCGGTAGAAATTTTGGGGATTTAAGTTACAAGCTAGAAATTATGTTTCAGGGAAAAACTACGATAAGTACTCTATTTTGAACCAGCTCTCCCAGGCTGTAGCCACTAGACACAAGTGACTACTGAGCGTTTGATCAGTAGCTGGTCCAAACGAAGATGTGCTGGAGGTGACAGATCCAAGTTGAGCTTTTAAGCCTGAGTCCAGCAAAAAAGAATGTAAATAGCTCAATGAATTTTATCTTGGTCATATGCTGAAATGATATTTTTGGACATACTGGGTTAGATAAAATTGATTTTAATGATATATTTTGTCTTTTCATTCTTTCCACTGGATATTAGAAAATTTAAAATGACATACATGACTTGAAATCTATTTCCACTGGACAATGCTGGTTTTAAATACCTCTGATGCTCTTTTGGAGGAAAAGCCAGACTGTGTGGTTAGGTGCTTCACTGAGACATCTTCCTGAGCCAAACCAAATTTGCTGCAAGATAAATGTGTCACTGTCATTGTATTGACGTCAGTCACTTAGACAGGGCCAGGTTGGTATTCAGTTTTGCCTGATCAATATAAAAGGCATTCACTAAGGAAATGAACACTGGAAACTGATTTGACCACAGACTTCAGCTTATTTAAGAGTAACAATGTGGCCATTGTCTATCAGCATCCTATACTTAAGCAAGTAATGGGAAAATGATGCGTAATGCAAATATGTGTTTATTGTCAGGGGACCTTTAGTTGGCAATAATTTATTATAGACCAAATTAATAAATTCATAGTAAATAATTCCTTTAAATTTTTATAATTCAGATTTCAAAAAACTCATTTAGATCTCCAAATCAATGAAAGAGATTCAAGTTTATTTACTGTGGCTTCATCTGCTGGCCTTTTCTTATTCATAAAGCAGAATACTATTGTTATAAACAAGAAGCAAATTAATAGGCAAAATATTTCACAGTTAAAACCGGGTAGGAAATACAAGGTGTGAAAACACCGTGACATTTTAGTTTTAAGAAATGGGCACATTGTCTCCCTGATGTGAGAGGGGTCAGGATCCTTGGATGGGGTGGAAACTAATTATTATTACCATTGTCATTTGTTAACCGACAATTTGTTTTAGCTGTAACTGCAACACATTTTATAAAACAAGCAGATGCGCGTGACTATTGGAACACCCCAGTGATGTCAAATGGGAACCCAGCCACCTCTTGCCCAGTCAAGGCCTCTATGGGCTGATAACCAGCAGAGGTGGCTAAGGAGATGCTCTCCCAATATCCCACAATAGGATAACAGCCTATTGAACTTCAAATCTCCAGTGATTTTTTTTTTTTTTTCCAATCCTGGAGGTCCAGACCAGGAGCGCTCTACTATTAAGTTACGTTCCAAAACCTTTCTTTTATTTTGAGACAGCATCTCACTAAGTTGCTCAGGCTTCTCTTGAACTTGTGATCTTCTTACTTAGGTCTCTCAAATAGTTGGGATTACAATTATGCACCATGGCACCTGGTGTTCAAGTGCTTTTTTGTTTTTTGTTTGTTTTTTTTTTTTTTTTTTGCAAAACAATGTTCACATTGAATTTCCTTGAGAAAGTCTAAGAGAAAATTCATGATTGAGCTGTACCAAGGCAAACAGGCTTCCCTCCTCCCCCATCACCCTGCATAGTTCTGTTGGTGACTGCCATCCTTATTTACTCTAGACCCAAACAGGACCTCCCTCCAATTCCTTCTTGAGGGTGAGCATCTTTAATTGAATCATGGTTGTTGTATCTAAGCACAGAAAATAAAACCGGAGAATTTTCTAAGCTGCCATCATACAGAAGCTGAAGGAAATTGATTGCAGAGAGGTCTCAGAGGCTGTTTTATTAACTTTCTTACAAGAATGCCTGATTGTTTTAGGATTTCAGAAGAGTAAATAGATTCCTTTTGGTGTGTACAATATTGGTGGGTAGAATAGGGTTTGTGATAGCCTATTCACTTATAAAATAAGACATTCAGTAATGTAATAGTCCTAACATTTAAACCTCAGATGTATTTCCATGCACAAGTGGTTAAGAACTCGAAAACAAGTAATTATCAATAGCATATGTATGCAATAAGAGAAGCTTCAGCCGAGAAAAGTTATATTTATGACATTGGCAAGGAGGATACGTTAATTGACTGCAGAAAGGAGCCGACATAATATTTACTCTACGTTTTCAAAGGATATGAAGGAGATTCTAGAAACTGAAATGCGCTTGGCTTTCCTTTTGTGAAGGAAAGCCCCGGGGAACACTAGTCAGAAGATATCTGACTGAAGTTTGTCTAGAGCCTTCTGAGTCCATTTAAGATACCCAGATGGCATTGATCAGCAGATAGTTTCACAAGTAATGCAAAAGATAGCATTTGGGGGTGCATTAGGAGAGCAGTGGTTTTCACAGGGATGTGCAGTTAATCAGACTTGAGTTGGAACTTCTGTAAGATTGTGTAAGCATCATCATTCTCTTCCTCATATGAACCTTTTTACATGCTGGGTTTTCTCTGCTGAATTAATTTCCTCCTTTTCCTAACTCTGCTTACCAAAGTTCCACCTGAGTTTTAGGGCTTGATTCAAGCCTATATCTTATAAGAAATTCCATAAGTGTGCTCTCTTGTGCTCTCTCAGTATTTTTGCCTTACAGTTAGGTATTGGACTTATCCTCCTTACAAGGGTGGACTTTTCTAAGGGTCAGGCTCTGTGACTCATTTAATTTTTGTTCTCCATCCTTCCTCACCCCCTAAAGCACCAAGTAGAGCTCTTACCAATACAATATTCTAAATATTTCAATCAATATTTGTTCAAAGAATCAGTAAAACAAGGAAACAAGTGAAGAGCTTGCTGTGGAAAGAACAGCATATCAAAGACCTGGCTTTCAATTAATTTAAATCTGTGAGTCAATTATCGTGACTCCATGACCTTACAACTGCCAACCCTACTGAGCATGCTCTGAAACTGTCCATTTGATTCCATAATACTGACACTATGATGGATGGGCACCTACCACTAAAGTTCTAAATAGGTTGAGAAAAAAATACCCAAAATGGAGGAAAATTAATATAGTTTTGAGAATTCTGAGATAGCTCTTGAGGTAATCGATAACCTATCAGGATGTAGCGCACCAAAAAAAATTGACAAAAAAATTTTCACAAGAAAATGCTACTTTAATGGAAAAAATTATGGGAAGAAGAAAGACCCTAGATTTCATAGAAACAATGAAGAAAAAAAGGCAAATACTCAGAAATTTCTATCTAAAAAAATTTTTGTTTGCTGTTTAGTAACCAACATATTGCTTAAAGTCTTTGAATTATCTTGATTTTCTCAATCTCTCACTAATTACTATAATGAGAGGCCTAAGGACCTGCTTGCTCCTCAAGGAGAAATTGTTTGCACATCAGTTCCTGGTGGAAGGATGTAGCGCAGGTCGTGGTTCCAGGCATCTATGGCTGTCAGCCCATGTTGCAAAGCTTGGAAGACACCATAGAAGAAAAGGCCTCATCTCACTATTACGAGGTCTCGCTGGTCAATTAACCTCAGTCTTGAATTAAGTGTCAGATTTCCTTAGCAATTCCTCCAATATCAGCTTTACAAGTCTCATTTTCCTCTATTCTTTGGATTCTTCAACTTGGCTTCTCTGTTGTTTCTTGCAATTCCCCTAATATCATGTGCGCCTCTAAGAACAAACCTGGTCTAAATTAGGCTAGTCAAAATGACCACACTGTTTTCTCTTAGCAGGAGAATGCTCTTTAATACCCAGAGGTAGAGGGCAGATGCATCCTTTGTGGGCTGCAGCTCTCCCAAGCCCTAGAACGTTCTCTGTTGTCACCACCAGCCCCACATCTGATTTCCAGCAGAGAGCTGAGCTAGCCATTCTCCTCTGGGATGGGTTCCTCCAGGGTGTCACCTCTTGGGCCACAGCACCTTCACAGCCCAGAGCTCAGATGCTCCAATGGAGAATGTTTCAGATCATATTTCCTGCTTTTCAAATGATTTTCTGAATCGGTGTCATTATTTCTACCAGAAACTTCTAGGCCACAATTATGGTGGAAAACAGCTTGCTTATGAAAGATATTTTTCTTGTGCTTCAGTTTGCTAAAGGAGAAGAAATATCTAGGAGGATAGAGGTCTGTTATCTTGTTGGCTAAAGCCCAATGTTAGAAAGGCCAATTTCAGAGGGTCTCATCCCAGATGGACTGATTAGTAGGCTTTAGTCTTTCTATGTTATTATTCTCTTTGCCTCTGTCTTCTCAGTTATATGAAAATAGTGTTGTTAAACTTCACGAGGCTATTGTGAGCATCAAATGAGTAAACACTTCTATAATTCATGAAACAGACATAAGAGGGTGCTTACTATATGTTAGCTGTTGTTATATTATTTGTTCAGTTTTTCTTCCAATAGTTACTTAGGCCTTCCTTTGAACCAGGCTCTGTTCTGGACATTGGCCGTTCACAGTGGATTGATCAGTCATTATTGTGCTGACTGCTATCAAGACCCCAGGACTATCAGGGGTCCATCCTCATTCAGAGGCTGGAGAGGAGATTGGCCTGGGGAAGTGGCAATTAGACAGAGATGGGAGAGAGGAGCAGGACTTAGCTAGGTGAAGGGAGAAAGCATTGCAGGAAGAGGGAACAGTGAGTGTAGAGGTCCTGAGGCTGGAGGGAGCATGTGCATCAGAAAACTGGATGCATGGCCAAAGAGCAGGCTGAGAGTGGAATGGAGTGGAGAGACAGATCTAGCACAGGCAACTGTCCTGGTTTGCACAGACTAAGGAGCTTCCTGGGATGTGGGATCTGCTGTGCTAAAATCTGTGCAGTCCCAGGGAAGCAGAGGGTTGCTCACTCCAGCCCTGACTATGCATTGAGTAAGACCAGCCATCAATGAGATGGAAGACTAGGGGTGTGGAGCAAGAAAGCAATTGATCTCTCCTCTCAGGAAAATGCAGCCCAAATGACAAGAACTACTAATAATGATCATTAGTACAGACTCTGAGAGAGAGCACGAGTGCACCAGAAGTCCTCACAATTAGTTTGCAAATTAAAGACTCTTTCAGGACACATCACTGTGGCTTGCTTCCATCCAAATTGGAGGTTAACTCTGTGGAAGATGCCAAGTCCAGTGGATGATTATCTGACCTTGCCTTTGTGTTCCTTGGATTCTCAGAAATGTGGGGTTCAACCGAGAAGAATTTCTATCTAAATAATGCTTACACTTGGTTCTAATAAGGTTTTGGTCTCTTAGAGCTTCTCATCACCTTCCAATGAATTTAACTCTTACTTTCTATGACTGTGACAGTTAATTTTATGGGACAACTTGATTGGGCCATGGGGTGACCAGATATCCACTCAAACATCGCTCTGGGTGTGCCTATGAGTGTTTCTGGAAGCAATGAACATTTGACAAGATAGACCAAGTAAAGCAGGTTGCCCTTTATTTTTTTAAGAGAGAGGGACAGTGAGAGAAAGAATGAATCAATTTTGTTTAGTAGTTTTTCGTGTGCATTTTGTTGCTCTGACACTTCATTGTATACGTGGTGCTGGGGTTTGAACCCACATCCTTGAGCATGCCAGGCCAGTGCTGTAACCACTGAGCCACCATTCCAGCCCCAGAGTTTGCCCTTTCTAACGGGCATAGACTTCATTTAGTCAAGTGAAGACCTGAATAGACCAGAAAGGCTGGTCTTCCTCCATTTAATGGACTGGTACTGCTCAGAGAAACTGATTTTTTTTTTTTTCTTTCAGACTCAAAATGAAATATCGGTTCTTTCTGGGTCTCAGGCCTGCCCAACTTCAGAGTGTAGCTGCATCATCAGCTGTCCTGGGGTCCCCAGGCCTTGGGACTGGGACTGGAACTATGGCATTGGCTCTCCTACCAATCTCCAGCTTACCATATACAGCTCCTGGGGACTGTTGGCCTGCACAGTCGAGTGAGCAACTCTGTAGAAATACATCTCTTCCTATGTGTATATTTAGGTACTTATACATTCTGTTGGCTCTGTTTGTCTGGAGAACCCAACTATCTACCTGTAGTTAAAAACCACTCTTCCCGTTATTTCTTGATTATAAACATAATTAATTTAATGATACATAATTAAATATTTAAATAGACCATTAGAGAAAACAGACAGATGTGAAAGGGCTAAATCCACATTTATTTAATTCGGACTTCCATTGCAGATCTGAAAAGCAGGACGTGTGAATGAGCCTTTGCCAAAGTCAAGGACATTCACAGCAGGCCCGGCCTCTCTGGTGTCCCCTTCAGCGCGACAGGCTTCTGAGCGAAGAAAAGCTTTTGCTAAAGGGAAGGAGAAAAATTGAGTGAATACCAATGTGGAATTTGAAGGCCACAGTCTCGTCTTTGGATATACTGTGTATGGATGGAGTCGTTTCTAATGCGTAAATTTTTCTTTTTAGGCTCATTTTCATTTCTTTTCTCTAGTGGATTGGGCATTAAGGGAGCAATACACCCAGCCAGCTGGGAGAGGCCTAAGAGACTTCCTGAGCTACAACCCTGTAGTAGTACTTAGAAGAGACAGAGGCCCTGAGAGGGGAGAGTCTGAGGGTTGGTGACTGAGCAGGAGCAAAGGAGGAGCAGTCAGAACCCAGTTCCTGGGTCCCTCTCGCCAGCCTTCCCCTTTCATGCTAAACATGGGTGGGACGCTTGTTTCTGCATGAAACCTTATTCAATTTCTTTTTAGAAGCAGTGCAGATAACTGAAAATACAAGTGAAACACATTTTTCTAAGGAGAAAAAAGATTGGTACTTTTCTATGTAAAGGGCAAAAGAATGTAAGGTAGTATGAATAATGGGATGATAAATAGGAACAAGTATACATTCTCATTTAAAAGTTGAAACACCAATATGCGATCCCATGACACCCTAATAGTAGCCTTTATCATGCCTTCTTTAGTGTAACAATTCATACAACAAAGTTCACCAGCTTTAAATATCCAGTTCAACAGTTCTGATGAAGGTCTTTGTGCAATTGCTGTGCCATCATGATATGAAACATCTCCGCCACCCTGAAAAGTCCTCTTGACTCCTTTACGATTTCCCTGACCCACCCATAGCCTCTGAAAACCACTGTTATTCTTTGTGCCACTACAGTTTGTCCTTTCTAAAATTTTAAACAAAATTACACGTTATGAAGTGGTTTCCTTTTGGCCTCTTTTACTTAGCATAACACTTTTGAGTTTTCTTCACCCTAAATGCCGGCTCTTTCTCTCATACAGATACCCCTGTCTCTATGTCTATCTACATCTACAGAAAAAGACCAGATATATATTTAACCTTCCAGACCTTTCCCATTTTACATGCATACATATGTATTTATGGAAGCAATCTAGTATTTGAGTATATGCAAATCTATTTGAGTCACTGGTAATGATTTATAAGAACACAGACCTGCTGTGACCATGTTCATGTTTATGAAATGTGTCCTATTCCTGCACATCATTTATTTCTACTTTTCAATATGAGAATATACATGAAATACATGATGGGAATCATCCTTCAGAATTGTTTCTGCTTAAGAAATTAGCATTTACTTCATAGTCAACTTTGACTATGATTTTTACATGGGATTTTTAATATAAATATATATTTTAAAGACTCACTAGTATGTGCTCTAGTGTGTCTGTTCTGAACTTAAATGGCATGTTAACTTTCTACAAGTTTTGCTCAACATGTCTTTGAGATAATTTCATACTCTTATAAAAGATCTAGTTCTTTTCCTTTCAGCGCTGTGTAGTACTCCACAGTATAAGATACCCACAACTCATTCAGTCATTTTCATGATAAATGATGTTGTCATGACCATCCATGTGTGTGTCTCCTGCTCTGCATAGGATTTCTTTGGATAGACACTGAATTGGAATTGCTGGACCAAAATAAATTTTCCTTTTTGGTATGAAATGACCTTGCCAAACCAAATGGCTTTGTTATAAGCTTTGTAAATATGTCCTTAACTTGCTGTTAGCTAAACACTTAAATTTGTAATAGGTGGTTCTGTGAAATTTGGACTTTTACAATCATTCACTAAACGTTTATGGAACCCTGAATTTGGGCCAGGAACTGTGCTCAGAGCTGGGATGTGTTGATCTGCTTCTGGATTCTCCTTTCTCCAGCCTTAAGTTCTTGAGAATACTTGGATAGGGCCTGGCACAGAGCTCTTGTTGGAGCTGAATCCATCTTCTTGTCCCCTCCTTTTGCTTACCACTTTGGCCCAAATCCCTGTTTTCTCTTGTAATTCACAGTATCTTCTGCCACTACTACTTGCTTAGCGGTTACACTCATAGTCCCTTGCATTGTTAATATTACCTTGTGTTTATAATCAGGAAAACTACGGCTGAGCTTCATAAGCAATCTTTATAGGAATGTTATCAATTTTATCAAAATTTTGGGACCATGGAGGAGCTGCTATAGTTTTTTTTTTTGTTGTTGTTGTTGTTGTTGTTACTGGGGTTTGAGTCCAGGGCCTCATACATGCTAGAAAAGTGCTCTCCCATTCCCACTGAGCTAAATCCCAGCCCTTCTTATTTTTTTATGTTGAGAGGGTCTTGCTAAACTGCTGCCCAGACTGGCCTTGAACTTGTGATCCTGCTACCTCAGGCTCCCAAGTAGCTGGGATTACAGATGTGCACTACTGTGCGCAGTGCTGGTAGGGATTTGATAGGCCTGTTTCCTTTTTCTTTTTGTGAAAAACAGCGTGAAATCTTCCCTCTAAACACACCTCTAAGATTAGGTATGGTACTGTTGTCCAGCAGGTTGTGGAACTTTTTCATCTCGCTGAAGTTCTGGACCTATTGGGTGGCAACCCCTATTGGTCCCTCCCCAGCCCAGGTGATGACCACTCTACTCTCTGCTCTGAGTCTCATTGTGTAGGCAGCTCTAGGAAGTAGAATTGGTGTTTCCCCAGTGGCCAGCTTCTTTCACTTGGTGTGATGCCCATTGTCTTGGGTGTGACCATGGCCAGGGCAGATGTGACTCTACATAGAATAGACTGCTTTTGGCTAATGTGGAAGGCCTAACAGGAGGGACAGTAAACAAAGGGCTTATTTCTAGGATGGTTTTTCTTCATATTATCTCATTTAAACCTCTTGAAATCCTATTTGTTTGTGCAGTCTTGAGGTTTGAACCCAGAGGCATGCTACCGTTGAGGTACATCCCCAGCCCTTTTAGCTTTTTATTATTTTGAGACAGGATCTCAGTAAGTTGTTGAGGTTGGCCTCAGAATTACCCTCCTCCTGCCTCAGTTGCACAAGTTGCTGGAATGAAAGGCCTAAGTCATAGCATTCAGCTTAAACCTCTTAAAATCCTAAGGAGTAGACTCAGTGATCAGTATTTGACAGATATGGAAATAAAATCCAGGAAGGCTGCTGCCCTCATCTCTGGCCCCATGGCAGAAGACAAAGACTTTAATTTAGGTCCCTCCCACTCTGAAGCGTGTGCTTTCAATATATTCTCACGCTGCTTTTCAGTGGGGGTCTGGGTCCTCCTGTTTCTAGCTTAAGATCAAAAGATGTCATGATTTCTAAATTTTGGAGTCTTACAATCGGTTAACCTCCAAATCTGCTGTTTCTCTGGTCTTACATGCCGTCTGGGCATCATACACAGTGACGTACCTGGGAGACCGGGAGTCCTACTTGAGTCCTCTCTCTCCCTCGTACCCAGAATGCATTAACACTAAGCTGGGGCTGGCAGCTACTTCCTAATCTCTTGGTTTCACTTGTTTTCCTTTTTCAGTACTAGGGATTGAACCCAGAGGTGCTTACTTAACCCACTGAGCCACATCCCTAGCTCCCCGCCCCTCTTTTTTTAATTTTAAATTTTGAGACAAGGCCTCCCTAAGTTACTTAGAGCCTCACTAAGTTGCTAAGGCTAGCTTTGAACTCGTGATCCTCCTGCCTCAGTCTCCCCACGCTGCTAGTATTAAATGTACATTTCTGCTTTGTAAGTGAGACCACCCTGGTGGCAGTAAGTCCCTGCTCCCCTGAGCATGGGACTGCCTGTTCTGCTTAGGATCACCCTTACTCCTTCCTCAATCCCCCTACTCTTTAGCTTTCCTGACATTTCCCAAACTCAAGCTCTCTAGCCATCAGGAGAATGACCTGGCCTTCTAGTTACTGTCCCTGCAACAGGTAAAGGGAAATTTCTGGGACCCTTGTGTTGAGCAATAGCAAATATAAAGATTCATTAACTTTCCTTTTCCTTCTTCCAGATTTCTTCCATTAAACATTCTATTATCCTGTCAAAATCCAAAGTATACTCCAGCAGCCCTTGTGTAGCCAAATATACCATGGGTCCATTCATTTAGCATATTGTCGTTTTCAAACTTTATGTCTTGTCAAAGAAAGACACAGAAATAAAACAAAAGAACAGAAGTCTCCAAATGAATGGGCTTGCTTCATGGAGGAGAAAGTTGAAGTATTAAAATCACTCATCAGATGTTCTGAAAAATCATTTCAGCTGCTCCAAAAAAAAAAAAAAAAGAAACAAAATTTTATTTTGAAGGATGTGTTCCAAGAACTTCCCCTTTGATTTTTTTAAAAAACCATCTGTCATGTTTGTTTCATTCCAGCCTTGAAGTAAATAGATTTAGAGAGTGTACAGCGGCCATTGAAACCTTACGCAGAAGGACAGAAACAGGGTGCTCCGTCAGTGCCCTTCTGGTACACTTTATTCAAAAGGCTTTGAAATTAAAAAATCCATAGACATTTTGCCTGAGTTGGAATATGGTGTGCAGAACATGGAATGCTATTTTGACCTGTTTTTGAATGTCTCAAAACTTTTGCTTTGAGCAATAAGGAGAGACTTTTGTTGGCACCAGGGAATTTATTTCCCTGCTCCATACTTTGATTTAATCACTTAAATATAAGACTTCATTTTTTTAATAGCAGCGAGACTAGGGAATGCAATTCTTAGAATAAACAAAGCGTGGCTTTTCCATTCATCCAGCCTTTTTAACCCTGCGTTGCAATTTACACTAATTCCGCCAGCCATGGGGAGGACATTTCCCACCTCGGCCCCTCCCTGGAAAAGTCTCCAAGGTATTTAGATGATTTTCCTGAAAACATCCTTGAGTTAGGTGCTTTTGTCCCTTCGGGTGCCACATGGAAAGAAGCCGGTGAACTGTGCACAGCTCCCTCCCACAAGGCAGAGGAATTGTTCCCTGGAATGAGACTTTTCACAGATCGATAACTGCCTGGGAGCAGGAAAGAAAGCAAGAATGTGAGAAACTCATTATAATATAAAAATATTCTAAATAAATAAATGGCAAGTACTAACATGCTCAAAATAATAGTGTGGAAGTGACTGACAAAGTGTGAGCTTGTAAACTCGGATATGTTGCCGTGCAAAAGTTCCGTGATGATGAGAAAGGACGAGGCGTATGGTATTCCAGTGACGGTTCATTTAAATAGACAGGCCAAGGCCACTGCATAGGTGTGCGGTGTGCGGATGGGACGCCAGCGAGCATATTCTAGGATGTGAAGGAGCCTGGTCAATACCTACGTATATCAGGGGTTCCTATTTTAAAAGAAATTTAGAAATCAAGGTGACGGCACTAAATCTTTGCAGAATATCTGATGTTTGTTAGTTTTAAAATAATCCAACCTAGGTGCTATGCAGGAAGGGACAGGTGGGGAGGCAGACGAAATAAGACTGACTAAACCCTATAATTGTTGGAACCTGGAGAAGGGTGCAAGAGAATGCATTGTATAGTCACTATACTTCTCTATATATTTGACTTTTTCCAGAAAACAAAAATACTCAAAGATTTAGGAGGGAGATCATTGAGACAGTTGGAAAAGGTTTTCAGGTATTGGAATTTGTTTCTTTTTAAAGAGAGGGATAGTGAGAGAGAGAGAGAGAAAGAGAATCATTTTTTAGTTTTCCACGTGGCTTTCATTGCTCCTACATGTGGTGCTAGGGTTTGAACCCATGTACTTGCATACGCCAGGCAAGTGCTATAACCGCTGAGCCACCGCTCCAGCCTGGTATTCAAATGTTCTATTAGATAATTTTAGGTACAGAAGAACCATCTGTAGGCAGGTATCATTTATCTTACAAGTTTTCCCAAAATATTGATAAATGACAAGATAGACCTATGACTCTCCAAAGCTTTGACACTCAAGTGGACAAAGATCATAGAGAAAAAAACAAGATGTTCCAGGCAATACTTCTTCATAAAAGAAAGACATCTTGGAATCCAGGTATTTGCATGGTTTATTTTCTCTTCTAACAGAGCTAGTCCCTTACATTGGTGGCTTCATTTCCTGAATATCTCTGTCCCCGTCATAGAACCCAGCACAGAATATTGTATGTAGTCACCCCTTAGTAACTACTTGGATTTGGAATGCATTATGGCTTCAAAAACGCAGATCTGATTGAACATTTCAGATTCACAGGTGTGCCTGGATGCCTTATTCACGAAGAAATGTTCCCCTCACAATGTTAAAAGCTGGCAGATGTCATTGTTTTTATTGATAAATATGAGTATAATGGACACTCCCTCCCTCCCCATTTTTATTTCATCTTAGAATGCCCTGTATAACGATATATAATTCAGAGCCATTTGGCAGGGTGAGCTCACATTCTCTAGTTACACTGAAGGGGGTGGCTTATGTCACTGACAGATCTACTAGGGTTAGTTTTTCCAAAACAGTATTCTGCGGGAGCTTGAGTTTTTTCAAAACGCTTTCAATTTGGTGATGTTGTTGGAAAAATATTTGCTTCCAAATCAGTGTGCAGCATAAAACAGAAGGGCTCAGGCCTCGCTGCTCTGCACTAGCAGGAATGAGTAGCATTGCTGCACCGAGGATTCAGACACTGGCTTCCTGCTCTGCGGAAGCCCAGCAGTTTTGGAGAAAGCAGCCCATTGCTGGAGTTAATTTTCTGATGGTTCTCGAAAATACCAAAGCTTGTGTTTTAGTAGTGGACAGATTGATAGCTCAAACTGTGATTTATAATACTTTGGCAAACATCTTGATATTTTTACATTGTGTCTGAGCTAAGATCTAAAAAAAAAAAAAAGAAATTTGTGTGCTTGATTACGATTCTATTCTGATTGCAGAGCATGCTACCTTTATCCTCATGCCTGGGGGTGTTTCTCTGGGACCTTGGCCACGAGCCTATATCCTTGGAAGTCTTTGGTGCTTGACACCAAGCTGAAGCCAACAACAATCTGCTTATTTTCATTTCTGAGGAGGAATATTCTGGAAGGAGCAGATGGGAAGAATGTCTATGGGCAGTCTTCTGAATGGTTCTCGGAACAAGCTTTAGAAGCAGGTATTTTCACTATAAAATTTTCTATCCTCCCACCATGGAGAGCCCTGGGGAAAAAAAAAAAGCCTCAATGTTCTGCCTCCTCAGCAGGAGCCCCAGGATGGAGCAGTGGACACCAGGGGCCAGGGCCTCTGTGTCCCATCAGCACTCAGCAGGGCTCCCTGTGGCAGCTACTTTCCATGGCAATATTTATACCACCTTAAAAATGAAATGTGAGAGGGAGGGAGGAGAGGGAACATTGGAGGAATTTAAATTATATTTTTAAATGGCCCCAACAGAATCTTTAATCTCTGGGAGAAATTGTAGACTAGATTCACTTTAAGCAGTTCAGGGAAATTTGACTGAGAATCTAATTCCTCAGACTGGAATTAAAATCTTTTGTTCTGGAAAATTTAAAAGTAAATGTTTGGGGGGCTGGCTCAGGGCTTGCGGCGCTTGCCTGGCATTTGCAAGTGCGTGGGTTCAGGCCCCAGCACCATGTACGCATCGAGGTCTCAGAGCAGTGAAGGCCACACGAAAAACTGAATAGAATTGATTCTCTTTCTCTGTGTCCTTCTCTCTTAAAAACACAAACAAAAAAACCTAAAAGTAAATGTTTGGGATAGGAGGTAAAAGAGCCTGTCCTTGGCCTATTCTGAGCAGTAGGTGAGATTTGATTCTTGTGTTTCTCCATGTTCATGTCCCATGGCTTCCTTCTCCCCTTCCTATGAGCTCCTTAAGATCCTTTTTTCTCCCTCCTCTCCCTCGCTTCTCCTCCTCTCCTTCCCTCCTCTTCTCTTCTCTTCTCTCTTCCTGATTCCTATTTTCATATATTATTTTAGTCCTATTTTTCTTATTAAAACTTATTTCCTGTAATGGGTCTGAAAAAATTTCACATAAATAACTCAAGTATTTCCCTCCTTGAAATGTAAATATCCTTGAATTGTTTAAAAGAAATTGAAAGTTTAAAAAAGTCACCTTCAGTTTCAGGAATCAGAAATAATGCCTGAGAGGTGTATTTTGGAACAGAAGAATTTGTCCAGGAGGTAGCTAACTGGCTACGAGTTGGCATGTATTACCACCCATTTCAAAGGCTGTCAGATCTTTTGTGTGTTGGAAAGTTGTGTCTCTAAGCTGGGAGATACAGTGCATACCTCGGGAGAAAGGACTGAACAAGCGAAGTATTAAACCAAAAAAGAAAAGAAAAAAGCAGACTTGGGGAGAAATGTCTTGAAATACCTAGTAAGTCTCGATTTTTATTTAGTTAGAAATATTTTATGACTAGACAGCGAAAGAGCATGTGAACTTTGATTCCAAGTCGCAAACGGCCCTTCAAAGTTTGCTGCCTGCATGGGTATGTCCCTTTAGGCTCTTCTACAGATGCCCAGTGCTCAGAGTTGTTGACCTGTCGACAAATACACCTCAGGGCCTGGTTAACCCATCTGCCCAGACTGTAATTTGGAAGGTGTAATTAGCATTACTGCAAAGAGCCAAGAGCACATTTAGCATTCTGCAAAAACACAGATGAAAGACCAGAGTCCCCTCTCTGGTGACTTGGGGTGTGACACCCGGGTCCTCTGACTGCCAGCCTCTTGCCTCTGATTTGGTCTATGAATCTCAAAAGGCTTCTTAACCAGTCAGAGGCAGAGTGCTTGGGACTGAGAACCACACCCACACTCCTACACCAGGCAGGCTTTGGAAATCAGTTTATTTCAGGGAGAACGCCCCAGGATTTGGAAACTGGCAGAGGGAGGCAGGTGCTTCCCATGACAAATTCACCATCTTCCTGGAACACCACGTGTGACCTTTCCCTGCCTTAGCTGTTCCTACTGGACATTCCTAGGCATGGGCTCCAATTCAGGCAAGACCCCCAAATTCAGGACTATGTAGAGAAAGGAAAGGGGGAAAAGAGAAGGGTGGGGCCCAGAGGAGGCTGACAGACCCCAGCACCAACGTTGGGAGGAGGGAAGGGCTTGAGGTACAGAAGGCACTGGTGTGAGCAGGAACTGAGATCTCCAGGCGTCCGAGTAGTGTCTTCCTTCCAAAACTTGGAGTTTCAGTACCTGATTCATTACCCCAAGGCAGACTGCCCATGTGCCCAGCGCTCTGGCTCCTCCTGAGCATGGAGGGGCCGGAGCAGCAGGGCGGGGTGAAGAGAAGCGGGAGGACCCTGCCACCCACTGCAGTTGGCTTTCGGCAGCTGTTTAAGAAAATGAGGCTTCTGAAATCGGACTGTGTGTGAACAGTTGTTCCAGAAGTTCCTCCAAATTTTTTCTTAGACCTTTTGGGGGTTTCCCTTCTTTGAATGCATTACCATCAAGTTCAGGAACAATAAATATTCAGTCCTAAGGGCTTGTGCTGCATACCTAATTAGAAATCCTTGCTTTTACTTCCCCTGGCCACGGCTGGGGTGTCCGCCTTAGACTTGTAATATGCTTTTCTTTTTCTTTTTAAAGAGAGAGAGAGAGAGAGAGAATGAGATGGAGAGAGAATCAATTTTATAGTTTTCCATGTGACGTTTGTTGCTATAACACTTAACACTTAGTTGTGTACATGATGCTGGGGTTCGCACCGGCATCCTCCCCCACATCCTCCCGCATGCTAGGCAAGCACTATAACCACTGAGCCACCGCTCCAGCCCTGCAATATACTTTTATAAACAGAACAGTACAGGGTCCTTGATGGACTTGCAGGGAACAAGTGGGAAATAAGTTCAGGCATTGGGATAAACTGATAAAGACTTCAGAATTTGTTTCTCTAACTAGTAACAGAGATGCTTTAGGTTCACCTTCCAAGAATTTTAAGAAGGATAAATCCCAAACACTTTCCCCTTTATTTTAAGAGTTTATAATCTAAAGTTACATGCTGTTCTGCGTTCATCTTGATGAACTCTGTTTTGCTGCGGGTTATTCATAGGATCCCCAGATGTAGTGTGGGACAATTTCTCCGATCCTATTCCATCCTTCCCTCCTCCTACATTAAAATGGGCTCCTCTGTCACAAGGTGATGTTGCATGAGGGAACACCATAGAAATTGTATGAAGCAGGTGAGAACATAAAACAGGATGGTGCATGAAATCACCTCCTGAACTACGGGATGGAAGATATCGCAAACATCTTCAAAATTTCTCCAAGTTAGAGTACTCTACAAGGGAAAAAAGAGATAGGTCAGCCTAACTAAGTCCTGCCTAGAATTTTTCCTATCTGAACTTCTCCTGGGAATCCTGTGGAGCTCCTTAATGGAAGGAAGGAATCTGTGAACTGTCATGGATAAAAGTCAAAATGCCTAGGGGACGTTGTAGACCTACTGGAAATAAGATCACATTACAGCTATGCACAATCCACATGGTGACTTCGCTGTTTTCTGAAGTTCATTCACTGTCATCTGGGTCTGCAGCTAATAAAATATTGGAAAGCAAGGTAGCTTTTTGTTTAAAAATTTTTAGAAGAACTGTGGTTTTTAAATACTAGGTTTTACAGAAGAAAACATTAAAAAGGGAAATGTGAGTTTCTGTACCTTTTATACATCCTTAATCAGTAAGAGTTTTGGATATATAGTACTTGAGCATTTGAAATTCTTTGATTCTTATATTGAAATATAAATACAAACGTCTGACTAGGTTCTCTGATTGAAGAATTAAGATTGAAGTTTAAAAGACATTTGGAAGACAACTGAACCAACTAGCAAACATGACAATCCATCATGATTATATACTATACAAAATTTAATCATGCAATCTTGAAGTAGCATTATATAAAAGAGTAACAATTTCTTGCATGGATATGAAAATATCATGAATTATGAAGAAACAAAAGCCTTAATAAATTATTGCATAACTTCAAAACTGGAGGAGCCAAGAGAATCACTCCAATCCCTAGGGCCATTGGAGCTGTCTATAGAGCTCCTTGACCTCTTCATCATTATCTTGCTGTTTAACTTGGCTGGGAACCTGTGCTACTTTAACATTTACCATTAACAGAATCTGAAATCTCCTGCCTAGATAGGACAGTCTCTCACTCATAGTTGACGCCCAACTAAGACGTGCAAATGGATGAATAAATTAAGATTTTTTTTAATCTTTACATTCTATTAGAGGAGCAACCTAGCATTTTTTTTTTCTCATGGGAGTGTTAGTGCTATCCTCAAAATATATTGAAAAGATAAGAAATATTAGCTAGGTGTGATGAATACTGTATCTGTTACTTTAAGTTGTGTGTGTGTGTGTGTGTGTGTGAATGAGAGGGAGTCTGGAAGGGAGAGGTAGAGCTCTAAATGAGGCTTCATACCAAAAATAAGCTAAACTGCAAGGGTTGTAGATTTTTTAATTCTTCCATTTACATTTATTCTTATGAAAACTCAGTCTTAATAAATATGAGTTTTGATTCTGTGAGGTCTTCAGCCACACATTCTTTTCCTAAAATGCATTTGCGTGGCATATAAAGTTGTTTAGATGAGCCTAACTCTACCCAAGAGGAGGTAGGGAACAGATGTTCACGCCTCTGTTGAACTTGAAACAGCCACCCCTCCTTTTGTGTACCTTTGAACTGATGTGAGATTTTCAGCGAATTGCACAGTTGTACCCCGATTTCATATTTAGGTATTTGGCAAACTTAGGTAAATACACCAAGGAGAAAACAAACGACCAAAGATGCAGCCACATTAGCAGAGTAGAACTGGAAACTTTGTAGCTTCTAAAATTGAAAATTGCATTTTTTAAGCATTTGGAATGAATAGAAGGTCAGGAATAAATGGAAAGCTCTGTCTTATATTGTTATTGAGCTCCCTGAGGATGCTGAAACAATGTCTGGTACTGTTTAAAACTAAACACTGGAACTTGGAGAGGAGCTTCTTACAAGACAAACATTATTAACAATAATAAGGCAGAGCATGGGCTTCTCTTCGTGGTCTAAATGCAAGTTCACTCTAGATCTATTCTACGGTAGCGTTGGTTTCTGCCTGAGGGAGGAGGCTCCAACCCATTTGCCATTTCCACCCTTTTTTTCTGTTTTTCCGTTTTGAGTGGAGGTACACAGGGTTTGAGGTCAGGCTTGTAGATTTGCAAGATGACATCCAAGTTGAGAATTTGGGTTTCATGGATATGGTATAAGGGGCCACTTGATGACCCATCACCCATATTTTGGTGGAAGTTGGGGGATGTCTTCATGATATTGGCACAGATTAACAAATCAATTGATGCTAATTAAGTAAAACATTAGACTACTCATCTATGGGAACAAATCTATTCACTGCTTACATAGAGAAAAACCCAGGCTTGGGTGAAAGGTTGTCAAACTCATGTATTAGACCCAGCAGAGCTATAGCAGGGCATAATCCAGGGCAACCATAGATAGGTGTGTCAGGGGGAGGTGAGAGGTGGTGGATAGGGAGGGAACTAGAGAGATAATCAACATTGTAGCATACTCTTTACCCCTGTGGGAATCTAAATAATACTTATACAATCATTTAATTCTGGAGCCTTTATATCACCTGTAGGGATGAAATATAAAGAATAAAGAGACTGGGGTGTGGGTGATGTGTGAATAATTCTAGTCTAAGAATAAATGCATATCATATTGTTACTTTATATGAATTAATGATTGTACAATAACTCAATTTTTAAGAAATTCTAAATCAGGGGCTGGTGTGGTGGCTCGGCAGTTTCAACACTTGCCTGGCATGAGCGAGTTTGCAGATTTTAACTCCAGCACCATATACGCAACGAGGTGCCTGAGCAACAAAAGCCACATGAAAAACTAAAGTTGATTCTTTCTCCCTCCCTCTCTCGCTGTTCCTCTCTTTAAAAAAAAATTAAAAATCACACACACACACACACACACACACACACACGCGCGCGCGCGCGCTTATAAAATAGCTTAGGTCTATTTTGTTAGGCCAGTGTATCTCAGTAATTAAGATGGTATGTTTTTACAATATGATGATTCTTGTTATAAATGATTCCATGATTTTTTTTTTTTTTAGTAATTTGAAGATTTACTTAGTAAACTATGAGGCTAAGAGGAATCCTGGAAAATGAGAAACTATTTGCAACTCAGGTTTTAATTTAATGGAAATGTTCTCACTTCAAACCATGAGTAGCATGTACCTGCAAATCTATTAAACCAACTATATATGGACATTTATTTAAATAGAACTTAGAGTGTAATAGGAAACATTCTTTAATGTCAACCACATTAAATTTTTTTTTTTGCAAAGAAAGTGTTCAATTTTAATAATCCTCAATTCAAATGATTAGTTGTCCACACTCTGTGTTTGGTTATTTCAACTTTGTTTTTATCTGTGTTCTTGGATGCTCATTTTTTGCAGAGCTTAACCCTCAGAGATAAAAAAGAAAAATCCTCCTCCTTCTTCCCTGTGTGGCTAAATGGCAAAATCTGCCAGGACTGATGAGCAGCCCATCAGCTATACATGGTGAGCCACAAAAAGACTATAGAAAAGATTATAAACATCTACAGTGTTAGTTACAGGGACATTATCCATAAAGCATGTAATCCAATCCAAACCTTCCTACAACAGTTTCACGTTGCGCCAGAATTTTTAGGATATTTTCTCTTTTCAACCCGTGATCCCATGTAATACATAGTCTTGGCATTTCTTATCACTGCCAACCATGCATTCCTCATTTTTAAAAAAATGTTTGTTCCAAATTTCAATACTGTGCATCCTTTTTGCCTTAGACCAAATGCCTATCACACATTCTCATCATTTTAATTAAACTTAGGCCAATCCAGGGCAAATGTTTGATTTTTGACTCGAAAGGTGCATGCAAATCACGAATCCTATGCTATTCAGAATGGAAATACTTCCGGAGCCGCCTCCAGCATGTGGAATGAAACAGTCTGCCAGATTTGTGATTGCACATCATTAGAGAGGGGACCTGCTGATTCAAAAATAGAAAAATAAACCCAAGTCCACCCCACGAGTAAACACCATGCATCTGTAGTTTTAAGATCCTCAGTTTAAAGAAACAAAAGGCTGGGGCTGGAAGAAGGCAGACCTTGATTTTTATCTCAGCACCAAGTGAACAAAGAGCTAACTGGCTACAGATGTCGGAACCACTGAGCCCTGGGAAATCATACATGCGTGGGCAATCAGGAGCTCTTGAGTTCTTCTGACTCTCCTAGTGCTTTCCTGCATGGCCTTGAGCAAGGAAATGATTTTTATTCCCGGACGATAAAATGGAGGAAACGCTAAGGACCATGTCTGTTACACATTTTTCCCAGCTCGTATGGCCAAGTAGTGCCTTCAGAGAGGCAGTTCTAAGGCCAAATTCATTCCCATGAATCGAGTTTGTGAAAACTGATAACTGGAGCTCATCAAAGAGAAATGTATAAGAGTGTCATCAAAACAGGCTCCTTAAAATCCCCCTTCTGCTTGCTGCCCTTAGTGACTTAGAGCAATGGTACAAAACAGTTGGTTTTTTTGTTTTGTTTTTTTTTTTTGGGAGGAGTTTTTTCCATGAATGAATTTGGGACATACTCATCTGTTAGGAACATTCTATAATATTTTTTTTCTTTTCTTTTTTTTTTCCAGGGCTGAGGACCGAACTCAGGGCCTTGCGTGTCCTAGGCAAGTGCTCTGCCACTGAGCTAAATCCCCAATCCCCTTTAATTGATATTTCTTAAAGACAAAGGAACTGTTGTTTTTTTTTTTTTTAACTTTGTCAGTGTGCCTAGCAGGAGAGAGAGATTGAGGCTTTGTGGTTCAATTTGTAGCACAAAATTTGGAGGAGTGAAAGGGACCATGTGATATTAATGTTTAATGAAACACTCTACAGTATGTAGAGAGATTGATGAGCAAAAGAAAAGAAGGATTGAGGAACACTTTTACACTGTTGGTGGGATTGTAAATTAGCCCAACCACTGTGAAAATCAGAATGGAGGTTCTTCAAAAGACTATGCAAGGAACCACCATATGATCCAGTTATACCACTCCTCCATATGTATCCCAAAGAACTAAAGTCATCAAACTACAGTGATACATGCACGCCGATGTTTACAGCAGCACAATTCACAATAGCCACACTATGGAACCAGCTTAGGTGTCCATCGATGGATGTCTGGATAAAGAAAATGTGGTATATATACACAATGGAGTTTCATTCAGCCATAAAGAAAAATGAAAATTATCATTTGCAGGAAAATGGATGGAACTTGAGATCATCATGTTACAGAAAATAAGGTAAACTCAGAAGGTCAAGGGTCACATGTTTTCTCTCATATTTGGAAACCACAGAAGAAAATGAAGTAGAAGGGTCAGAGGGTGGGGATCTCATGAAAATCTCAGGGAGGTCCATGGAGTAGAACAAAGGGGCCAAGAGGAAAGAGGAGGGAAGGGAAGGGGAAATATTGGAGAAGGATATTAACCAAATTAACTTGTTATCTTGCGTGCGTGTACAGATACGTAACAAAATACCACCATTGTGTTCAACTATAATGCACCAGTTAAAAAAAAAACTGATAAAAGAGAGAGAAGGCTGTGAGCTTGCCTGAGCCTTTGTTACTTTCATTTTTCTCCCCATCAGTGGCTCTCTGACCAGTGTTTCTAAATAGATGTCTGTATGTCTTGAATTAACGCCCAATATCGGGGCTGGGAATGTAGCTCAGTGGAAGAGCACTCGCCTAGCATGCATGTAGCCCTAGGTTCTGGGTTTCTTCCCCAGCACTGAAAATAAAATAAAAGGTTGTTGTTACCATATTTACACAAATACTGTTGTCCAACAGCTTGTAACCGCCTCATCCCACCATGCAGTGCAATAAACAGTCCAGTAACGTATTTTGCACGTTTTGTCTCGTTATTTATAGTATCTACGGTGCAGATGCTATTACCTACCATCTTTTCTTTATAGATGAAGAATAAGAGACTTGAAGCATCAGTGAGTTTCTCAAGGTCACACGGCAAAAAAGCAAAACCAGAATTTGAACCTTTGTCTCCCATACTCCATGATCACATCTTTCATCTCTTTGCTAGACATTTTCCTAATCCAGAAACTCATTCTATTATTGAATAATTCTAATGAATGTAATAAGCTGAAATTGGCCTTCTTGACCTATGTCTGTACATTGGAGTGACAGAATTAACCTAATAACTTACTAACATGCTTTTGATGCTTCAAGACCTCTGCTATGTTCCAGGCACATGGAAAATCAAGTTCCTCAAAATTACTGTTACTTTTTTTGTTTTTAAAATAACTTTTTTGAAAAGGTAACTGATAAATAGTAAACTGCACATATTTAAAGTGTACAGTTCAATAGTTTTATGTTTCTAAAGTTATTACTACAATCAGGAAAATGGGCACAGCTATCCCCTCCAAACCCTTCCTCGTGCCTGTGGTTTCAGTTATTTTGAGATTTATCCCTGTTGCAGAGCATGCCAATAGTTTGTTTTTATTACTGGATAGTAGTGCATTATACAGATGTAGCATAAACTTTGTTTATGGATATTTGGACAATTTCAATTTTTCACTTATTACAAATCAAGTTCTATGAACATGGGTCTTCATGTCCTCGAAAAGACATCAAGTTTGATATCTCTGATAAGTACCTTAAAGCAAAAGTTTTGGATCATATGATAGGTATAGGTTCCACTTAAAAAGTGAAGCAAAGAAACCTCCCTCTGTTTTCCTCGGCCAGCTACATTTACACTAACGGTGTATCAGTGTTTTATCTGGGGCGTATTCTTGCCAACACTTGGAATAGTCATCGTAATGTCTAACAAGTATCCAGTTGTATCTCATTTTGACTTTGCATTTTCTAGAACTAATTACATTGAGCATTTTTTCATGTGCTTCTTTGCCATTATATATATCTTTTCTGGTAACATATCTTTTCAAATATTTTCCCCTTTTAAAACTAATTGTGGGGGTGAGGGAGTTGGACCCATGGCTCGGTGGTTACAGCACTTGCCCAGCATGTGCGGGCTTGCGAGTTCAAACCCCAGCACCATGTACACACATAGCAAAGTCTTGGAGCAACGAAGGTCACATGAAAAACTAAAAAATTGATTTAAAAAATTGGGCTATTTTCTTATATCAATCTGGTTATTGCTACTTATTGTTATGTTTAAAGTCCTTTATATACTCTAGATACAGATCCTTTATCAGATGTATGTATCACAAATATTTCTCTCCCATTCTGTGCTTTGTCTTTTCATTCTCTTAACAGTGTCCTTTAAAGAACAGAAGTTTTTAACTTTGAGGAAGTTCAATTTATTTTCATTTTATGGATTATGATTTTGAGGTTGTATCTAAGAAACTTTTGCCAAATCCAAAGAAATAAAGATTTATTATTTTTTATTTAGCTTGATCTTAGCCAAAAGTCTAAGAAGCAATTTCTCCAAGTTTTTATCTAGCGGTTTTAAAGTTTTAAGTATTACATTTAGCTCAATGATCTATTTTGGGATAATTTTACTGTATATATAGTATAATGTCTGATCAAATTTCTTTTTTTGTACACAGATTTCCACTGATTTCAATAGCATTTGTTGCGAAGGCTATCCTTTCACCAGTGAATTGCCTTTGCACATTTATAAAAAATAACTTCTGCATATATATACACACATGTGTATATATGTAGATATATGTGTATATATACACACACACACATATATATAGAGAGAGGGATTTCTGTAATCTACATTCTGTTTCATTGATCTAAATTATTCTTTACAAAAATACTATATTGTCTTGATTACAATATGTTTATAATAAGTCTTTAAATCAGGTAGTGTTGCCTCCCTAAATTTATTATTCTTTTTGAAAGTTATCAGTTTTTCCTTATTCTTTGCATTTTCATATAAACTTTAGCATTCTATAGAAAAAATATGCAGTAATTTTTGTTGAAATTGCATTGAATCTAGAGATTAATTTGGAGATATATGAGGTCCTACAAAATTGAATTTTCTGAACCTTGAACAGAAATATTTCTTGTATTTAAATCTTTTTTCATTTCTCTCAGCAATATGTTGTAGCTTTCAGTGTATAAACATTCACATTTTTCCGAAGATTTATCCCTTATTCATATTTTCATATGATTGTAGAAGATATTGATTTGAAAATTTCTACTTATGGAAATATAATTTTGTGTGGGTCATCTGATATAATCATGTTAAACTCATTTATTATAGATTCTCTTGGATGTTCTGCATTGATTGTCATGTCATCAGTAAATAAGTATAATCTCACTTCTTTTCCAATCTACTTTTCTTTTATTATTTTTCTTGCATGCGTGCATTGGCTGGAATCTCTCACAACATTGAAAAGAAGACACAAGAGAAGAATCTTTGCCTTGTATCTATCATTTGCATCTTTCTTATTTTATGTTCTGGTGAGCTAAGCCTTTTGGCTTTGCATTCCTAGTCCTAAACACAGTGGTTGGGATATAGTAAATACTAGCAAAGCATGCTTAAAAAATTAAAGAAATATAGGATTCACCTAAAGTCTTTGATTTAATGGGAGAGGAAAGAGAAATGTACATCAGAATACTGCCACAAGAAAAGTGTTTTTATGGATAGCACGGTACAGAGAGGAGGAAAGCCTAATATTCTGCTTGTGACAGGAAGAGAGGAAGTGAGTAGAGCCCTTTGGAAGGTTTTCTGGAGAGGTGACTGTGAACTGTATCTGGAGGGATCAATGACAAGAGAATGGGGATGTGAAAGGGGAAGAACATTTTAAGTAGAAGAAGCTATATGGAGAACTCCTAATATTCTTGGGAAAGTATAAGAAATGCGGTGTGAAAAACTTCAAATTTTTGAAATTGTGGCTTTCATACTTTGCCCCCTCCCCTATTCATTTTTTTTTTCTCCAGGTTTATTCTTCCAGTTCCCTTAACTGTAATTCCCATGAAATAATTCCTGAACTATTCACCGCTGTAGTTTCTGATTCTGGAGATGTTCTGGCTAATCTCCCTCCAAATATCACTCCCAGAACCAAACCCAGTTCCAGGTATGACTGGCCAGAGTGCAGACTCCTATCACTCTCTTCATCTGAACACTGTAATTACTGGATCCAAATGACTGTGACCCACTTACCCACACCTGCCTTCTCCAAATGTAATGTGGATATTTTAAGGGAACTGTGCCTGGCAGCAAACTTTATGCCACTTTCACCACATTTGATTTGACACCCCAAGGAGTCTAGCTTGCTTTCTAATATCTCTTGCTCTAATCTAGCTGGAGTCTATGTATATATTGCTTTGTTAATTTCTGAGGCACTGCTCTGTATTCCTGGAGTGAAAGAAGCATTTCACTTTGGTGGAAATTTCTAGGAGACACTTGGATGAAGAAGTAATCCTTTGACCATAGGCAGTTCTTCCTAGAATGCTATAGGGAACTCTGTTGGAGCTTAGTAGAGCACAATGGTGTGTTTTTTGTTATTTTTGTTTTTGTTTTTAAAGAGCGACAGTGAGAATCAATTTTATTCAATTTTTCATGTGGCTTTCATTGCTCTAGACTTTGTTGTGTAGGTGGTGCTGGGATTTGAACCTGCATACTTGCGCACTACAGGCAAACACCATAAGCACTGAGCTACCGCTCCAGCCCCAAGCATAATGGTTTTGACCTATGTAATGGAAAAATGATATTAAATCATTTGGTATGAAATGATTGCAAGATACAAGCATCTTGAATTTGTCTTGATAGCATGTGGTGTCCTGAGGACTATATATCAACCCTGCAAATTGTTCTTGGAAAAACATGCTTTTAAATTCTTCTAAATACTCAGCAGAGTGGGTGGTAAGTGCCTGTGTCAACACACTTGATTATTGTTTTTTATTTCTTGTTCCCTTTTATCTCTTTGTGTAGCTTGCAACCCAGCAGGTAGTTCTTTAAATCAATAAACACAAACACTTTCCCACACACTCAAACACATGCATGTGAATGTGCATGCACATATATGCGCAAAACTTTGTTCGTTTTTTTTTTTTTTTTTTAGAGAGGAACTGTAAGTGAGAGTGTGAGAGAATCAATTTTGTTTAGTTTTTCATGTGGCTTTCAGTGCTCTGAGACTTCATTGTGTACATGGTGCTGGGATTTCAAACTTGCAAACTTGCATTTGCCATGCAAGCACAGTAACCACTGGGCGGCCACTCCAGCCCAACTTTGTTCATTTTTGAAGCACGGAGAAAGGCCTCTTCTTATCCACCAGGGTAAAATAGTGCACCTTAGTGCGCGTGCGCTTTTGTCCTCTCTGGTAAACATTCAAGTAGATTCTGGGGAGGGAGGAGACTCTCATAAGGATCTCTGTGGAGAACTTCTCAATGGGCTTTTTTGCTTTGAGGTAAATCCCCAGCCATCAGACACATCTTTGTTGACATAACCGTCATGGAAACACACTTTAGAATTTATTGTGATTAAAAAAAAAAAAGTGGAGAGAGGTCAGTGTAATCATGGGTAGTGACCTCTGAGATACTTTTCATGCTTAATTTGCATGCAACATTTAAGAAAACAAACTGTTTACATGCATCCTGGCGCAAGGAATCGGGGGACCACGCCCGCCTGAGCACCTCTCAGTTTTGATTGGATAGGGGAGAGCCCATTAGCAAAGGCTACATTTGGCCTCTGAGGAGTTGCACCACCCTCTCTCCCCGCTGTACTGTGCTCTTACCAGCACAGTTCATACAAGTCTGCAGGAGGATGCTGCCTTTGTTTATCACCAGTATCTGATGAACCTTCTAGTGGCCAGATCACACTACAGAGCGATGAGCTACCTGTTCAGCCTCAATGCTCCTACTTACACTTCTCCCATCTCCTCTCATCCTAACAGCTGAATTAAATGGAACAAAATCAAACTGATTTGAAGAAATTGCTGTCAGTTAGCTCAAATTGGCCTTCCTTTTCTTCCTCCTGCTGCAAGCTTAGCAGCCATGTGAAACTAGGGCTTTCTTTTGGTCTCTTTAGGCCCATTGCTTAGACCTTGAGTTTCCTTTAGAATAGTGACTTCTGTCTTTTCAGTGAGGAGGCAAGAAGAAGGATATTGTCAAGGACTGAAGAAAAAGCCTGTTATTAAGAGGGAAGAAGCAGCAAGCCTGTCTCTGGCTGGTTTCAGGCGTTTGCAACCTGTGGAAAGCACCCTGAAAGTCTTTGCCAGACGCTGTTATGATCTTACTCACATGGGCATCTTGGGAATGACCTGGGTAGGTACACAGTTGAGGACAGGAGCTGAGCAGGGGTTGCTTGTTGGCAATAATCTAGCTATCAGGGGAGTCCCCAACTCATTGCGATTTGCACACCTGTGCTGTACGATTGCTTGGCTTCAGTTAGGCCTCAACCTGCTTTTTAGGGCTCCAGGGGTGCCTGCATACAGCCACTTCACCGTCTGGCATACTGAAGATGCTCTCGGGTCCTCTAGACACATCCTTTCCAGTCTGTCATGTCTGAGAAGACAGTGTCCCACTGTGCTACACTATAGATCCTTCCCAGGCCATAATGGAGGGAGTAGTGCATTAACTCGAGGAGAAACTACTTCAGCCTGTTTCCTCCTCCACATTACTAGAGGCTCTGCTGAGCATCAGCAGGACACGTTGCCCTCAATGGCAGCCCATTCTCATGCCAATTAACAAGAAGTGGTGTTAGGGGAGGGGATGCTACACATCTTGGAATGAAGTTTCTGGCTCTGTAGCAAAAACGTCCTGATTCACTAGGAAATAACACAAACAGATGACAAGTAGTGACTTTCATGAACTTCAGCCAACTACAGCTGCATTAAGCCAATGACCCGAGAAATCTGGTATTTTGTTATCATATAGGACACAGCCCAACATCAACACTCTGAAGGAAAACACATGAGAAGCAACCTAGCTTCTGCCAAACATAGGGGTAAGGGCTCAACAGGCAGCTGGTGATTTAAGACAGAGATACAGGGAACACAAGGTCAATGATTTCTGATCACGTCCCTCTTTGCGACAGGCAGAGCAAACAGAATTTCTCAGCACGCAGAAATCCGCTCCCTCACTCCATTAAATTAAAGAGCTATGTATTTCACAATCAACTGAGAGTTAAAAGCTTCTGATTGGAGACAGAGTTTAGTTTCTGAGTCATCTTTTTTTTTTTTTATAGTTGGTTCAGTTCAATTCAATTCAAGCCAAAAAGTATTTATTGAGTCCTTACTATGGACTAGACTGGGTTTTATGAAAGATGTGGGAATGACTAAGTTTCTGCTTTCAAAGAACATAGCATATTTTGGGTAAGCAAGAGAAAGACATATCTGATTATGAATGGAGAGCTGCACCGAGGACCCTGTGACAAAGAGACAAAGATTCTGTGGGTCCAGAGGAGTAGCGACATTTGAGTTGGGTCCTGAGCACTGAGTAGAATTTAACCAGTGGAACTGGGAGTGGGTGTTGGATGGAGCAATGGTCTGAAAAGGCATGGGTTCATGAAGTTTCATCGTGTGTTTAAGAAGTAATGACTAGTGTAATATGGCTTGAATGTAGTATTTTGGGAGACGGGCTACAATAATATGGGCTTGGGTAGAATTGGGAGGAGCTCTGAATGTCATGCCAATGAGTTTAACTGTCTACTTGATTAAGAGGTTCCTTCATTCACTGGGCATGGTGGTGCACACCTGTAATCCCAGCAACTTGGGAGGCTGAGGCAGGAGGATTGCAAGTTCAAAGCCAGACTCAGCAACTTAGCGAGGGCCTATCTCAAAATAAAAAATACATAAATAAGGACTGGTGATGTGACTTGGTGGTTAAGTATCCATGGGTTCAATCCCCAGAACAAAAACAAACAACAACAAAACAACAAACAAAAACAACCACAAAAGATTACTTCATTTAGTGAGCATTTAATAAATACTCACCATGTGAATGTTGGCATTGTGGTTATGGTGGTGTTTCAGAACATGAACTCTCCTGCTATGGGATGCATATTCTAGGCATGAAGTTAGGCCACTGAAAAGTAGAAGTATGAGAAGATAATTTGAAAGAGAAATAATTTCTGGAAATAAGCAGCACAATGTGAGAGAAGAGGGGCGGTCAAGCATGATCTAAGGATGCGATATTTGTGCAGAGGCTTAACTGATGAGCCGTGCACTATACAATGGTAAGAGTGGAGAGAGTTACAGAGACGGAAGGAAAGAACAAAACCTAAGCAGGAGAAATGTATTTAGAATGTTTTAGGACCAAAAGACCAGGAGGTCCAGGTCACAGAAAATTAGGGGACAGTGGTGTGAGATGCGGTTGCAGAGTGGGAAGGGCCTGAAAAACAAGCCTTGAGGGCTGTGTAAATGCTTGAGTTCTCTTCCGGTGTAAACGGAAGCCAGTGTGGGGGTTAGGCAGGGGAGCATCATGTTCTGGCTTCCATTGTACTTTGCAGTAAACCAGTTGTAGTGGATCAAGAGTGGAAACAGGAAGCCATAGAGAAGTTCCTAAATTTCAGGTGAGAGACAATGGAGTTTGGGCCTAGATGATACCAGTGGGTATGAAAAGTAGGTGACTGATGTGGCTTATTCTTGCAGTTAGTGTCAACAGGATTGCAGTTGAATTGGACGTTGGGGAGAGGGAAAGAGTAATCAAAGAGGCCCCAAGGGTTTTAATTTGAGTAGGTGGTTGCATTTGTGAGATGGGAAAGGCTAGAAGATTGATTAAAGGGGTCTATCAAGCAAAATGTGTAGATGGTTTATTAAGAGTTTAAGTTTGAATTGCTCATTATCAAATGGTGATGTCAAGTGGGGTGGCTATCATGTGAGTTGTGGGAAAGGCTGTGATTGAAATAATGAAATTAGTTGGGTACCTAGCCTAGAGGAGCAAAGAGTGCAAAATGACTTTTGTAAAAAGCTAAGTGGTATTCTTTTCTGGGGGGGGTGGTTATTAACAATAATCCACAAATATTGATCACTCTGAAAAAGTTGCTTAATCCCAGGCCAATGTCACAAGCTTAAAAAAACTGTTTTGGCAAGAGAAAAAATGAATACAAATGAAAAATTGTCAAGGCCTCTTGGATTGCAAACGCCTGCTTTTACTTCAGTGGATTTGATAAGATAGGAAATACAAGATAGAGGAGACGTCTGGAAGGAGTCTATTATGCTAGCAAAATCTTGCTCTAGACTTGGGACATTTGCAAACGTAAAAACAAACAGGGGATGGAGCGGTGGCTCAGCGGTTACAGCGCTTGCCCCACATGCGCAAGTACAGGGGTTCAAACCCCAGCACCCACATGCACGACTAAGTGTCAGAGCAACAAAAGCCATGTGAAAAACTCAATATAAGCTGATTCTCTGTCTCTCTCTCTCACTCTCACTGTCCTTCACTTTTTAAAACAAACAACAAAACACTCTGCTCCATCTATATTTTTTTTTAAAAATTGCAAAATTCAAGGGAAAAAGTGTTCTCAGATGAAAAATTCGTATGGAATTGGAGCCTTTTTTAATGAACACAGTAGATTTGTTCCATGGTCCATTGATGAATCACAAAGGAACTACAGGTTCATTTGGTCAAAAGTAAACTCTTATCAAGTAGAAACTCTCAAGACCATAGCCACAACAGCATAACTCCTAATCAGAAGAAACGAAAGTATGATATTTCATTTTGTATTTTCACTGAGATTAGTTATGCCATGTCATGTGAAGGAAAATCTTGTTGATAATTCATGACATATTTTGAGCTCATTAGAAAAAAAGTATAAATGTGCTAAACTAACCATTACAACATTTGTAAAATTCAAAATTAAAATTTCCTTTAGTGTTCTATGAATTCCTAATTATTGGGCCTGTGAATTCATGTAGAGAAAATGATTGAAGAATCCTGCCAGGATGCCTTTAGCAGATAAGATAATACTATCTAAGAGTGCTTTAAAGTTGGGAGTAACAGAGAAATGCTTCACTCATGCTAAATAATAATTACACTAACAATAATAAACTTTCTCATCAGAAATTTGTTAGATCTTCCATCTTCATGCAAAATCTTTCAAAGGAGTCTTTATTCAGCTGAAATGCTCTCTTGCATGATGTGCAAATGAGGATAAAATAAACCCTGAGAATCTGGTCAGGGATTCTGAGATGGCATAAGCAGACCAAAAAATATTGAAGCAGAATGTAATGCAAGAGCTGAGGTACATCTGGTGAGTATGCATGCCATTGCTCTATGCTAGAAACCATTACAGACCATTTGAGGTGATCAAAAAATTGCTGCCCAGGTGCAGCAGTTTATATTTTGAAAATGAAATAAATCTAGTGGATACTGCAGACGAAGAACTTGCAAAATCTTATTAGAAAAATAAATCTGTTTTGAGTTAGAGGAGTGAAAAAAATCCTAACAAATTACAGGAGTAGAAGTGTTGCAAAACTCAATACATTCATGTTTATTCAATAATCACACACATGTTCCATTAAGAAATGCAGAAAAAGTGCAATAAATATTGACTTTCACAGCAAAATGTAGAAGTATATGTGCAAAGAATAATGAATCCTTTTCTTGACAGTTTGAGAAAAATAGAAACGTTGAGCCATTTACACAGATTGAAAAATAAGAAAGCTGTCCTCTTCATTAGCAAAGCAAAAATATTTCAAGTTAGTTTTGTAGAGGTTATTCATCTGACTTGATTTTTTTATTTGCAGAAAAAAACATTTTTTTAGTTCTTTCTTGAGTGTAGGAAACTGTGGGGCAAGGCCTGGCCTGGAGGTTTTTGTTCGAGAGAAAGGACAAAGCATATCTCACCCACCCCCCACGTCTCAACAAGTGCTTGAGGGGCTTGGGGTCTTGGTGGAAATCATGCTGTGTTCTAAATACCTCATCCTACCACTAGCCATATTTCCACTCAGGAAAAATATCATATTAAAATGAACCTTATGAGCAAACTTGAATGGGAAGAAAAATCACAAAAGACTTTCAGAAATTCCAATGCTTTACTGATCTGAGTGTGACTTGGTAAAATCTTTGCAGGAGGGTAATTAGATGTGTATCAGAAATTTTTGAAATGTCATTGGCTTGTAATATAACAATTACAAAGAAAATAATTAGAGATATATATGCATAACAGCTTTCATACAATGATGTTCATACAGCATTAATTGTATTAGTAAAAACTTGGAATTGGTGGAAATTTCAGGGCTAAAATGATTTAACAAATTGAATGATGACAACATAAACTACTGTGAAACCTTTGAAAATTATGTTGTAAAGACTATTGATTTATCTATAAAACTATTCATGATATATTAAATGCAAAAATCCCATATTATATATACATATATATACACACACGTATATATAAAAAGAATGCATATGGCCTGGTCTCTCATGTGTTATGTGTTAATATAGAAAAAGGACAGGAAGGAAATATTTAAAGAATGTTAAGTGCTTAATTCTGGGTGGTAGAATCGCGCATGATTTAGATGTTCCTGTCTTTGTGCCTTTGTCATTTGCAGATATTTCTATGCTGATAATCGCTTTTATGCTCAGAAAGGAAATACCCAATACATTCTATCGAAGATAAAGGCAACCAAAAAGGTGTATGTGGAAAGTGAAAGGTTAGATTTGGCTTTAGTGATTAGGAGAAGGACATCTTTGTTTTCTTGCACCAGAGGGGAAAATGCCCCATGCCTCGCCCAAGTCTTCACCTGGCCAGCAGGAGAGCCCAGACTCCCAGGGGAGGATCTGAGTCAATAGCTCCAAAATGTGGAGCACTGGTTGGACCTGAAAGGATCCCCATTAACTCAACCGGAAGGAGCTAAACTCAGGAAGTAACCAATCTGCTGTGTGATTCCTGGTGGGACAACTGAGCAGCAGCTTAACCTCTCACCCCCTGCAGTGCAGCCTCCCTGCTGACTTCTGAAGAGTTCCCAGGGTTATCATCAGCTTGGTGGGGCATAAAGCAATAAGAGCAATGGGCCCTGGGTTTCGGAGCACCACAAGCAAATGCGGACACAATCACTTGCCCTTAACACTGTAAGATCATATAATGATGCTTGGTAAATTGCTTTGAGATCCACAAGCAAGTGTGCCATTCCATTACCAGGCTTGAATTGGCATTTCTACTCACTCATGGAAGAACCATTGAAAGCCATTGATCCTGAACTTTATATAGTCATCAGCAAGTGAGAAGTTTAGGTGCCAAGATCTCAACAAACTGACGGGATAAGCTACTGAAACAGCAGCAGGCGGATACAACCAATGCAAACCATTGCTGTTATGAAGATGAGAGACTTAGCAAGGACTTAAACTTGCTGAGAAATACCGCTCTGTGAGAGGAAATCAAAATGAGTAGTGATGTCTACTGCTGCTTTGGTTACCACTTCCCTACGTCCCTTTGTCAGAACACATGTGAGAGTGTTAGTCATCAAGTAGACTGATTTCTCAGTTGGAAAGTTGTTGGGTCATAATACTCCATAGAAGAGTGTGAGGATTTGAACTTTGTAGCAATAGTTACTAAGAGGAAGTATATCAATGCTGCTTTGTTTCATCCCATGTGCGTTCTTGTATGGGTGGTTTGCATTGTGGATTTCATTGGCTCTTCCCTGTCCACAGCTCTACTGTGACAGAATGGTGCTGACACTCCAAGAACAGTTTCTACTATTTTTTTGTAACTTGATTTTTCACAAGTGTGTATGTCACCAGAACTAGTATTGAAGTCATCAATCCATCTATCCATCTATCCATCCATCTACCATCCATCCCTTTTCTTCCTTTTCTGTGCCTTCTGTCAGAATAACTTCAGAGGCCTTACTAAATACAAACTAAGATACAAAAAAAAGTTGCTTAGGAAAATGGCGCAATGACAAAATAGCAGCTAAGATTCAATAAAGCCAAGAAGGGATGAACGGGCCATGATTCTTCTGTGTTTTCTCAAAGTGGACCACAGATTGTAGTGGCCAGTGCACATAGAGGGGGCCAGAGTCATCAGATCTTCTTCCTCAAAGTCCTGGGCTCCCCCAGAAGTAGGCTGGGGGTGAAGAAAGCAGGCCAAGAGTTTTGCTTCAGGCTTCCTTCACCCTCCTGCTCTGCCATAGAAGTTGATTAGTTTATATCATAGAGAGTGGGGTTCAGTGGAGAAAGATTGAAACTTAAAAATGCAAACTTCCACTAAAAAACATTCAAAAGCTTCACCATTCATGGTAACTCTGAGTAAAGTCAACCCACACGCAGGTAAGTCATTCCTCCTCGGTACTACAAGTGAAGGGCAGTATCCTCCATTAGGCCTCTGGAAAGAATTCTGGGGGATAAATATATGCTCTGAAATGAAGGGATAAGTATGTTATCAATCCATTTGTTTCATCAACAATCATGGTTGTCCCTCAGCGTCTGGGAGGGATTGGTTCCAGGACCGCAGTGGACGCCCGAATCTGAGGATGTGCAAATTCCTTATATAAAATGGCATGTTATTTGCATATAATCTACATACATCCTCCTATATACTTTAAATCATCTCTATAATATGCAGAATACCTACAAAAACATGAATGCCATGTTAAACCATTTAGAAATAGTGGCAAGAAAATAAGTCTACATCTCCGGTACAGGTACAATTTTTAAATTCTCTATCCAAGGCTGGTTGAATTCACGTATATGAAGGACCAATTGTATTTATCATAAGCTTCCAGGGTCATTATTATAGCCCAGAGGTGAGAGGTAGATGGTATAATACTGAATATAAAGTACTTTTTTTATTTTGAAGCATATGCTCCTTGAGATTAGTCAAACATGAAAAATTAAACAATAATGTAGACAATAAGATTAGCGCTATCAAGTTCAGACATTAAAATTTTCAGTTTTTTTAATCAGAGGAGAGAGCAGATGTCGGCATGGTTATCATAGCATCTCCTTGGAATGAGGTCAGCTAGAGTCAGCCTTTAGAGGATGTCTGGGATTTGGATCTACAGTGGAACGTGGGGAAAGCGTGCAGGTATGTTGGTGAGCTGAGCCACAGCAAACCAGAGAGGAAATGTTATAACAATTATTGAGGGAAAAGTACTGAACGTAGTTTTTGATTGCGCAGAGAGAATTAACAAAGAGGAGTTTGTAATCTCTGTGTAAAGACCCAGGAGTTTATGGACCTGTAGGGCATGCTATGGCACTTGCCAAGGCCAAGTTCTAAGTTCCATGGTGGAGACACCTTGCAAAGCTTTCAGTTTTGACTGAAAAAGGAAAGAACAAATCCTGGAGAGGAATGAAGGGGAAAAATGAGAGAGGATAGCAGCATTTGAGATTAAGGTTATTACCAATAAGCCTAGCTCAATCATCCTCTTTATTTAAAAAAATCCAGTATGATTCCACATTTTTTATGACACATGATTTTTAGAGAGGTAGTGTACTGTGTAGAAAACTGGATTTGAGCCCCAGCTATGAATGGTATGGCTCTGAATAAAAAACCTGATCTTTCAGAGTCTCTTTCAGTTTCCTCCTTTTCAAAGTGGGAACAGTAACAGGTAATCTTTCTACTCGGAGCCATCATGAGGATTAAAGCGGAGTTGAATTTGTGAAAGTTGTCATGAGTTACATAGTGCATCCCCTGGAGGATTCACGAGAAGCTCACAAGAATGAGTACCCTGGAGGAACAGTCGAGGCTGGGAACCGAGGTGCCTGCTCCATAGGAGGTTCTGTAGACATCTAGCTGGAGTAGAAGCACTTAGTCATTTAAGCTGTCTGGATGACGAGAAAGTCATTCCAAAATTATTTTCTTTAATGACAGGTGGAGCTTTTTGATTCTTTTTTGTAGCAAAGGTAAAAACATGTGCCTACAGAAACACTCTCCAATTAGGAAGGAAATATTTGCTATGAGTAAATAGAGCTGTTTGTTTACTGAGCACCTACATGTATTTTCACAGTTGTTGGCTTTTATGAGATACTGGCATTGCCAGAAAGACAGGCTTTAGCAGCACTGTCCTTCATCTGGGCTCTGTCTGCTGCCCTTGACCCCTGCTCCACCCTTGACCCCTGCTCTTCTCTGGGTGGGAATCCCATTTATGGAACTGGACTGCTCACTCCTCCAGGAGGCATGGCCATGTGGACTGTCGTACGTCCTGAAAATCCCTTGTGGGAAGCTCTGGTTCTTCACATACAACAGGTTAATGCTCTATGTTGTTGAATCTGAAAATGTGACAGTCTGATAGGAGTATGGCAATCGCCAAGTGGAAAATCAAATGATATCTACATTTCTGATAGGTAGACTGAGGCCAAATTGCAAGGAGAGTGTGCGCACTTATGGGTGCCATGCAGCCAGCCAAGTGGTGGGAATGGGAACGGGGGCAGCATTGAGCCGACGAAGGGAACTCCCAGGTCTTAAGGTCAAAACTTTGGAGGTTGTCCACGTTTTATCCCTGTCACTTAGTTCTTCCTTCAGATAACAGATCACGTCTTAGGCAGAAAGAGATTGCAGTCAAAACTGTGAACCACCCCTTTATCCCTTGTCTGTGAGTTGGAGGTATTTCCTGCTGCTATTCCACTTGGTGAGTCGTTGTCATTGTCATCGTCATCACCATGAGAACCACAATCAACCTCAGCCGGTTTCCCAAAGGTTTTAGGCCTTAGTGTGGAAGGGTGAACTTAAAGATTCATCCCGACACGACTCCCTCCATTCCTCACTCTTTCCCTCTTTCTCTTCTCAGTCACTGGAACTCTCTCTGTTCCCACTGTTCTTGCTGACAGTCATGTCGTAGGAGGCACAGTGTTCCTTACAGCTGTCAGGGTTTGCTTGCCCCACCACAGTGCCTAAAACACGGGAGATACTTTGTCTTTAGCAAGGTTGACAGAAGGCCAGTACTGTTTTTCTTTCCTTTTAAAATAGAGACAAAGAGAGAATCAATTTTATTTAGTTTTTCATGTGGCTTTCATTGCTCCAAGACTTCGTTGTGTACGTGGTGCTGGGCTTTGAACCCACATCCTCGCACTTGCCAGGCAAGCGCTGGAACCTCTGAGCCATCGCTCCAGCTCTGCAACTGTATTTCTATTCAAGTAGTGAGCGCATTCTGTTTTAGAATCTTCAGATTTTGCCTTTGCACAGGAGGGTGACCATAGACAATGATGATGTACTGTGTGTTTCAACAGTGAAGAAGAATTTTTCATGTTTTTGCCATGAAGAAATGATAAATGCTAGAGCAGATGGATACGTTTACCCTGACTTGAGTATTACACAATGTGGATGTGTACTGAAACATCACGTGGTACCCCATAAATAAGTCTATTTTCTTCTGCTTTTACATATCATTTAGAAGAAATAAATCTAGAGAACCAAAAGGAATCTTCAAGTTGTCACTACATTCACTTAAGACAATTTGTTAAAAATACAGCTAATTACATTTCCAGTGTCACTATATATAGAAAACTAGAGTACCAAATATAATGTTTATTTTCTCATACAAAAGGGAAAAACACAAATTCTTTTAATTGCGTCTTTAATAATAAAAAGGAAGCTAATCGTTACTAGCAGGAGATGTATTACTTTCATGGGGCTTTGCACACCAGCGTTTTGTCCTATTACTTCTCTATTATTATTAATTATTAGGGCCTAATTAGGCAAAATTACAGTATAGTTCCTAACTCTCTCTCCACATCTTTCTGAAGTTAGTATTAGTAGTGTAAATCAGTCCAGCCTTCTTTTTCAACACACCTCATCTTTCCTACACATATTTTTCTTGGTTCACTGGTAAAACTTTGAAAATTTCTTTTTAAAGAGAGACAGGAGAGAGAGAGAGAGAGAGAGAGAGAGAGAGAATATGAATTTTTTAGTTTTTCATGTGGCTTTCGTTTCTCAGACACTTCTTTGTGTACATAGTCCTGGGGCTCGAACTTGTATCCTCCCGCATGCCAGACAAGCACCATAACTGCTGAGCCACCACCCCAGCCCAATTTTTTTGTTTTTAAGTTACCTTTATTTACAAATATCTCACTGCTGTTAAAGAAATAACCACTAAAAAGATTCTGGAGCAGAAAATAAAGGAGCAAGGAGCCAGGAAGGAGACTTGTAAGATTTTTATTAGAGAGTTGTTTGGGGAAGTTGAAAGTGGAAAGATGTTAATAGGCATTAAATGTGGCATGTCTTTTCCTTTCCAAACAAGAAAGGCTGGCCTGTGTGACAGGGACAGCTCCCCCTTACCTTCCTTACTCTCTTGCCCACTTGCCTGCAGACCACTGTGCATTTGCCTGTTGAGCAGTAACTCGACGGGCATCAACCGTGGCGTGGGCCTAAGTGAGGTTTGTCTGTACTCTGCACCAGGCAAAGGCCCCACAGACTTCTAGAAAAGTCATTGGCCTCATATGGCCCTTTTTTTCTAGAGATAGAGTGTGATGAGAAAGGGTTAAAAGCTTCTCTTCTGGAAGGCAAAGGTCTTGTACCACAACCTTCCATTATTACCCTGTAAATCTAAATTTTTTAATCTCTAGTGCAGACATTTGCTCATCTCCTTTTCTGGGTTCTTCCCAACTCCTATTTGCTACCCTTCCCAAAAAGAGACATTTTCTCAGGTGCATCCTTAATCATCTTTCGTCTTTCTTGGAACGCTTTCCCTTGGTGACCATGGCCAGGGTTGCATCTTCATCCTTTGCTCCTTCATTGATGGTCTAAGCTCAGGTCCCCACTCAGGAGCTTAGCCTGCCCATCTTTTCTTGGGTTCAGGCTCCATAGGAGAGGGTTCTGTCTATTTGGTTCAGGGGTGCATCCCCAGCTCCTTCCTTCTCATCCTCTTCCCCTTCCCTTGATTCATGCCCCTTTCAACCCACTTTCATCTGTCTTCTTCCCCTGCCCTCTTACTGCACCCAAACCGACTTAACTTCATAACAAGCTCATAAGCACTAATCTCACAACTGATCTGTTACAACTTCTTGTAATACCTGATACTGTTCTTCGTAGAAACGTAATTTTTGGTACATGAAATGAATAATGTCTCTTTCTCCATTAGATCACAAACTTCATGAAGTCAGGACTTTATCTGCTTTCTTCCAGGTGCTAGACAAATGATAAGCACTCAACAAATATTCATTGAGGAAATACTTGTGTAACTGTAATTAAATATGTTTTAATTTAACTATTTATTGTTGGTTCTATCATCCATACTGTCAGAGATTTTACAAGTCATTCCTTCTGAGAAAACTCCGATGACTTCATTTCACTGTTGAAATTACTAAACTATTAAAATGCCATTTCTGGCTTGTGAGGCTGATCCAACCCAGCATAATACCTTTAAGAGCATAGTCCACTTGGCAGTCTGTACAGTTAGCCAAGGGAAATCTCACCTCATATGAGTCAGGGTTCCTTAGAGAAACAGAACCAATAGGGTGCCTGTGTGTGTGTGTGTGTGTGTGTGCCCGCGCGCGCCCACGTGCACATGCATATGCATACATATGCCAGCAGTCACACACACACGAAGACATTTATGTATATACTATAAAGTATTGCCTCTCTAATTACTGAGGCCCACTGCTGGAGACTCAGGAAAACCAGTGGTGGAATTTAGCCTGAGTGCAAGGCCTGAGAACCATGGAAGCCAAGGTATAAACTTCAGTGCAAGAACAGGAGAGGACGAGATGAGATGAGCTATGCAAGCTCCGAGTGGGTGGAATTCCAACTTTCTCTGCCTTTTGCTCCATTCAGGCCCTCAGCGTATTCGATGGTGCCCACCCATGTTGGGGAGGGCCTGTTGCTGTGCCTGAGTCTGCTGATTCAAATGCTGCTCTCATCCTGAAACATTCTCTCACAGAAATAGATTAATGTGGGCACCCCATGGCACAGTGAAGTTCACTTAAAGATTAGCTGGCACCTGTACCCAGGTTACCTGTACCCACGCACCTGTATAAATGAAACCACTGAACTGTTCCAGAGTCTGAACCTGTTCCTTTGGCTACAAACCTGGACTCAGTTCTCTTATTAAGTCTATTTTGTCCTAGGCTCGTGACTTCATATCCATCCCTCTTTGGTTTTGACATCAGCTACTCCTGACAAAGGTGTGCCATGTTTTGAAACCAGGCTCTCACAGAGGTCTCTACATGGTCCATCCTGGTGCCCTTCCAATTTAGCTTGCCCACCCGGCTTGGCACAAGGGCTTCAGGGTTGGTTCTGCCTCCCCAACTTGCCATTAAATTTTTTTGGCACATTTTCTCCTCCAGTTGGACTGGAGAAGAGTCTGTGCTCATTCCTGCACCTCTGCCCATTTCCACTCCCCCTTCTCCCCAACATGGATACCTCCTCCCCTTTCCCACCTGAATTCTCCTGGGCCAGCCTCACTATCCACCTAGGCCAGCTCACCAGGTGCTCCCTAAGGCTGTCCTGCATGATGCATGCTGGTCTCTTGTTCGGTGCTCTGTGCTCCTCATTGGTCAAACACTGTCTCTCACTGTTCTTTAGACCCCTTCCATGTGTGTGCTCACAACATAACTGAATTCTCCTGTGTACAGTTACGAGCAACCACTCTCCTCCCCTCCCACTCTGCAGAGCTCACCATGTGTTGGGGACATGCTCTCATGGACCCTCAGGGGGAGGAGGATGAACCTTTAGAACCCAGATGTAATATGAGGACTTGGGAAAGTTGAAACAAGGCAACCTGCAGTAGGGTTTGAAGGGAGAATTTCTCTGCTTTAGGAAGAGGAAGGGAATGGATGAGATGCCTTTGTGCTGAGCAATGTTGAACTAGGGAAGTTAGGCATGACAAATTCTTTTTTCTTATTTTGTTTTTTGGAACTGGAGATTGAACCTGGAGTACTTAACCACTGGGCCTTATCCTAGGCCATTTTATTTTTTATTTTGAGCCAGGGTCCTGCTAAGTTGCTGAGGCTGACTTTGAACTTGCAATCCTACTGTCCCAGCCTCATGAGTCACTGAGATTACAGGAATGCACCATCAAGCCTGGTACAAAAAAACTTTAAAATATATATAAAAAGTATTGAGATTGGCATGTAAAAATTGTCCATATTTTTGAGGTACCATGTGATGTTTGATACATGTATATACTGTGCTATGTTCTAATCAAGTTTATCCTATCTCAAATAGTCATCATTAGCATTATGTATAGTTACCCTGCTGTGCCTTGGAACATGATCGAAAGACCATTTACCATGCAAATAGGCTGCTCTGTAAGCAATCTATAATGAAAACTGAAAAAGAACTAATGTCACAATGCTTCCATTATGACTTTCTTGTGGCCTGAGTGCCATATAATGATACTTAAAAGCAGTTATTTTAACCAAACATGCAGTTATTTCAGGTATCCATGGGAAATATTCAATAAACAATAGTAAGACAGGACGTGGGAGTATATTGCCTGGCCCGAGTATATCGCTTACTTGGAGTCCGGCTTTCCACCTCCATGGCACCAATTGCTCTTGAGACAGCACCCTGTCTGTGTTGACCATTTCTGGCAATCTCCTTTGCCATATGTACTTCCATGGGCAGCTCTCTCCCTGGATTTCTGGGAATCTTCTTTGCCATATGTACTTCCATGGGCAGCTCTCTCCCTGGATTTCTGGGAATCTCCTTTGCCATATGTTTCTTCCATGGGCAGCTCTCTCCCTGGATTTCTGGGGTCTCTTTTGCCATATGTACTTCCATGGGCAGCTCTCTCCCTGGATTTCTGGGAATCTCCTGTGCCATATGTTCCTTCCATGGGCAGCTCTCTGCCTGGTCTGTTGCTCTGCATGCCCTTGCTCCATCCTGACATACTGAGGAAATTCTTTTAAAAATGAGTGTTGAAACCACACACAACATTTTTCAGGGGAAAGAAATAAAATTTAGTCTATTGCCTCCCATCATGCCATTTATACACTTATATTTTCATATCAAACTCATCTTCTTTGGAAATGAGTAAAAGCATTATTTTTGATAATGCAAGGTCCCTGCAGTGTGTGCTACCATGTCTAGTGACACTAGCAACTGAGACCATGTGTCCAACATGTGCCTTGCCTGTATTCTTGGTCTTCATCTATCGTCAATCAACCTTGCCCATCCTGGCTTCTGGACGGAAGCACTATTTCTTAGCTGTATGTCCCTGCCTTGTTTCTGTATCCAGGTGCACCATCCAGCTGGTTCTTGCTAGCTTGCATTCCCAGCTTTTCATCTCTTTGGCTCTAATTGCTCCTGACATAACACCCTTTCTGTCTTGACTGGTTTCTGGGGATTTCCTTCCCTACGTGTTATTTCCATGGGCAGCCCTCTCCCTGGTCTGTTACTCTCACTTTAGATGTGTCAACTGTGCTGGAGGGAGGAAATAGGAGTCAAGATATGGTGGGGACAACGTTTTTAAAAATTTATTTTTATTAGTGCATTATAGTTTTACATAATGTTGGGATTAGTTGTCACATATTCCTAGATGCGCACAATTCAGCAATACAATTTGTTCAATATCCCCCCACATACACACATCCCTCTTCCTCCCTCCTCCTGTCCCCTGATCCCTTGCCTTTCTTCTGGATCCTATATTGTTAAAAAAACCCAAATACAGTGACATAATTCTTATACCTTTGAAGAATGAAATATATATATATATATATATATAATATACAGTGACATTTATAAGTGCTTGGAATGTACCTTGCTTTATCTTAGTTCCAACATTTCCTCTTCTCCCTTCCTATCGTCCTTTGTTATTCTTCAAAATATTTGACGATGGGATTAAACATTTACATTTTTGTACAGGTATGTAGAATAGCTTGTTCAAATATCTTATGAAGTATTTTGCAACTGTATCTCATAAATATTAGCATTTTGCATTTTTGTTCTATGGATCTAATACATGAGTTTGTCTACTTTACTCCTGAGCCTGGGTTTAGGTCCAGCCTCCACAAATGAGGGATACCAATTGGTCCTTGACTCTTTGGGTTTGGCTAACTTCACTCAGCATGATTTCTTCCAATGCCATCCATTTACCTTCAATAGATGCAATATCATTGTTTCTAATAGCTGAGTAGAATTCCATTGTGTGTGTATATATAAGAGCTTTTGGATCCATTCATTCAGTGAGGGGCATCTGGGTTGGTTCCATAATTTAGTATTATAAATTGAGCTGCTATGAACATGGATATTGCTGTGTTGCTGTAATGTGCTGATTCTAACTCCTCTTGGGAAAATACCAAGAAGAGGGATAGCGGGATAGTTTGGTGAATCCAACTCTAATTTTTTGAGGAGTCTCCACACTGCATTCCAGAGTGGCTGGATCAGTCTGCAATTTGATGGGGACAACTTTGATGTAATGACATGGAGTTGGTGGTAAAGAAATTGGTAACTGTCTTGAAAAGGTTGATCCTGTGCTCCTGGAACAGGACAATTTGAATCCAAGGGAGCATTATGAAAAAAAAAGTGTGTGTTACTCCTAAGTGAAATGGAAGAGGAGCATTTTAGGACAATGTGAATAAAAGTACTTTCATTTTTCAGGTAATAGAAGGTCATCATTCACATTAGTAGAAATATTCTCTCAGCATTTGCTTTGTAATTAAATATCGTTCTAAGTTCTGAGTTACTATTATGCATTTTGGCTTGACTTACTAATGGCCCTAAATAATCACCTATATTGGCTCCATCTTATCTTTTTTGGAAGCCTATGCAAGCTCAGGTACCTAGATTTAATTACAGAGCTCTCCTCTTCTCTGTTATTTTCATAGACAGGCCCCTGTAATCCAGCCGATCCTTGGCAACTCTTCACTGGAAACTTCTTTGACATCCATCAAGTTGTTCTCTTCATTAATGTCTTAAGTCTTCGAATCAAAGAATAACTTAAAAATAAGCATCATTTCAGAGACCAGAGCCAAAAAGAGTCCTAAATTAAAAGATATTTGATATGCTAAAAATAGGAACCAGAAAAACCCTGGGAAAATACAAAAGGGGTCAGTAACCCTAAGGGATATTGGATAAAGTGGAATTTGGGAGGTTTGTGTAAACTGGAAGGTCATCCTGCCAACTACCTGCTATGATTTGGCTACACTTAGATTTTTGAAACTTTTGGAAAAACATTAGAACATTTTGAGACACTGTCTCCTTGAATGATTAGAATCTGGGTTACTGCTAAAATTACATCAATAGTAAAATGTTTTAGTAATAGCTGAAATGTAACCTGGCATTGCAAAAACTGTCCACACAATTCAGGACATTGAATTTTGAATAGCATGGTCAGGAAAAAAATTGTTAACATATTTAAACCCAGTGCTTCTGAAAACATGATTTGAGTTTGTGTTCATGTGGATAAAATAGATTATTTTACTAAACAAAAAATAACTACTACCCAGACTCAAGCTAGATTGAATTCAGCGAAGCAAGTCATTGAAAACTTATCTGGTATTTTGTAAACATCTTGACTAATTTTTTCACTTTGTTGCTAAGAAAGACCATGAGAATATAAGCGTCTAGCTCCTGTGCTCACAAGAACAGATTCTCACGTAGGAATCTCCCTTCACTACTGTTTCCACTGCCTGGAGCTGCAAGCAAATTCACTTCTGTTCTAAAAGAAAGCAAGTCATTTGAAAGGAGTTGCCTAACCATGCACACCCCAAGTTTTCTCTTTTAAACTTTAATCTGAGTGTCTGCATCCTTCCTTCCTTCCTGAAGTCCCATTGGAATGGGACATCACTCCTCCCTTTCCTGTAAGGGCACCTCCTCTTCTCGTGGCTGGGTACCTCTTGCTGTCTTGCAAGTTAAACCAGCATCTCTCTTCTCTGTCGTCAAAGTCTCTTTTCTCGCTGCTTTTTTCCCATCGTTATGCCACCACTGTAAAGTTTCATCCATCTTAAAATCTCTGAATCTCATCTCATCTTTCAGTTCCTGTCCAATTTTGCCTATTCTTTCTTTTTTAAAGAGAAAGAAGAGAGAGAGGGAGAGGCAGAGAGAATCTACTGTATTTTCCATCTGGCCTTTGTTTCTCCAATACTTGCTTGTGAATGTGGTGCTGGGGTTTGGACCTGGGTCCTTGAGCATGCCAGACAAGTGCTCCAACAGCTGAGCCACCACCCCAGCCCCTCGCCCATCCTTTTTACTTATTTTTTTTCAGCTTTTGATACTTGGTTAAGGGCTAAGCTGCTCATTCATTAATCTCTAAATGATGACTACTTTCTTCTCATCATTCCCTTATTCCTCAGCCTATTTCTGTCTGTGTCTGGTCCCCAACACTTAAGTGGCATGACTCTAAAGTGACCCATGACCCATGAAGTCACTAAATTCAATGAACGTTCTTCAAATCTCGTCACAATGAATCCCTCATAAATGTCAATCATTGCCTCTGAAACATTTGCATATCTCTTCTCTCTGGACTTTTTTATAACTCTGTCTAGACCTTGCCAACCTCCTATGAAGGGTCATCCTTCTTGACCTGCCCAGGAATATTTTTCATTGCATCACATCTGAGTCTTCAGTTACCATCTGTGGGTCAAGGATTCCCAAATGTTTCCCTGCTCCCCAAATCTTTCCTGCTATCTCATCACTCCACTGAGGATGCAAAGGCTTCTCAGCCTCAGTGTGGCTCAGCCCACTCATCTCTCAGCCCTCGAGGCCTGACTCTCCCTTAGTGCTCCCTGGTTTAGTGAAAGTCAATGCCATCCACTCACTTGTCAAACTCAGACACATAGAAGCTCTACTCTCAATTTTTACTGACTATACCGTTAAATCTTGACAGTTAAAACCTCTAAAATCTCTGCAATCCATTCATTTCTCTCCATCTGTGTTTTCTCCACCTTTTCCAAGTTACTCTCACCTCTTTCCTAGCCTGCTCAGTATCCTCTTCCCTGGACTCATGTTGCCTTCAGACTCTTGTCAGAGTGACCTTTGAAGACTTCCAACTGGATATTACTGTTCAGCTTAAAACTGTTCAGTGGAGTTCCTTGACTGAAGGACCTTAATAATCCACCTTTGACATGTCCCTAGACTCCTCTTGTCCCACTCTTCCTTTGATCTTTGCCCATAACACATGTTGCTATTCTCTGCATTTTTCTGTTTATCTGCAGGGCATCCTTTAGATTGTTGCTCAAATACTTGCTTGCAATGTCCCTCTTTAGATTCCTTGTCCCCCTTCTATGCTCCTGGATCACCTTCTGCTTTGCTTTAGCAGTATTATTGCAGCTTATAATGATGTCTATCCGCTTGCATGCTTTTTGATAAATGTCTCTCATTCAGAGAACTTGCACAACTCATTTTATTGAATAAAGATCACTGAAACACGCTTACCAAACCATGTGTGTGGGCAGGAAATATTTTGTCAATGGGTGGTGATGGGGGGAAGAAGCACAGGGGAGCACGGTCTGGCCTCTGTGGTTTAGGGTAGGGGTGAGCTAGGCTGGGTCTTAGCTGAGCCCTGGCAACTGCATAGAAGAACGACTGTATGTCTATGATTACACAGTCTGCAAATGTGCCAGGACCCTTGGTTAGGAAGGCTCCGGGAGAACGCACGAGTTAAACCTGACACTGAAGACCAGTCACTCAGACACAGCTGGCTTTCTCCCCCTGCTCTGCAGTCAGGATTTCACCCCTCGCAGACTCGAGACCCGCTTTGCAGTCAGTTTATATCTCGTACTTGGGACGTTCTCTTGACACTCATCTTGAAGTGACTGATTGCAAATTACAAGTCCCCAAAGGCCCTTCAAATTTAGGATAAAACAATTGGACATAATTTAAGATGATTAAGTGGGAAGGGAAGTATGTATTCATAGACTGTTAGAGCTGAAAGAAAGTATTTAGTCCAATGCCGTCCATTTTCAGATGAGGACACTGAGGCCTAGAATGGTAAGTAGCATTTCCAAGGTCTCAAACTGTGAGTTTTTGGAGCAAGTAGGTTTGGAGCAAGAGCCTCCTGGCTTTACCCGCTAGCTGTGCCTATCTTCAGACCCATTTTCACAAGGCCTCAGAGGAAAAACTTCAGATTCGAACCTGCTTAGGAAATATGCCAAATGTTTGGAATCAGGTCCTGAACAACAGAAAGAAAGAAAACAAGCTCTAAGATAAGTTACTAAATCAGATCTATTAATGTCTGTTTTCAATTATAGATCCTTGTCACCTTAAAAGATATTGTCTTGGGCTGGAGCGATGGCTCAGCGGTTTCGGCGCTTGCCTGGTGAGCACGAGGACCCGGGTTCAAACCCCAGCACCATGTACACAACTAAATGTTGGAGCAACTAAAGCCATGTGAAAAACTAAAGTTGTTTCTCTCCTTCTCCTTCTCACTGTCCCTCTCTCTTAAAAAAAAAAATAAGATACTCTCTTGTTTCTTTAAAGTCATTGCCATGTGCACAAATTCTACAAGATCCTCATGCATTTATCTGTGTTTGGCATTTAATAGAGGCAAACACTGTATCACTGAGCTACACACCCAGCTTTATACCTCTCAGGTAAAAAGAATGAACCAGATTTGGTAAATCTCTCTCCTTCCTAACAAATACATGGGTTTTAATGTAAGCTCAAAATATTTGTCCTTTGTAGCTTAAATGAGCTCTCCCTTAATTCATGAAATTGTGAAACATTTGATTTTCCTTAGAGGTGACCCCATACTGGACAGGTGACAGTCTCTGGTCCCACCCTAAGGACTCTGACCACCTGAAGACTATCGTGACCTAGCCACAGATGAAAGACAGCACTGGTAATGACCAAGGACATTGGGTTTGCTGTTGAAACCTTTGCATATCAATGGCCCATGACTGAGGAGACACATATCTGATAAGGCCCCAGGATCTGACCCACTTCCTGGGGGAAGGGAAAATAATGACTGTTGTTGAATATTCCACAGGCTTTTGGAGAGGGCTGACACTAAGTTACATTTAACTTAAGTTAAAATAAGAAAAGAACTTTTATATTTGTTGTACACCTGTTTGTAGATTAAGATTTACAGCAATATGAATAAGCCCTACGCATGAGAAACAGGAGGAAAGCAACATTGAAGCACGACATAATCAATTTGCTCAGAAGCAATGATAAAGAGAAAATCTTGAAAGCAACCAGAGAAAAAACACACATTATGTACAGAGGGAAAAAGATAAGGTTGACAGTAGACTTCTTGTTGGAAAGGAGCCAAGCGAAGAGGCAACATTTTTAAAATGCTGAAAGAGCAAAAATATCAGCCAGTGAAAATATCTCTCAAAAACTAAAGTTAAAGGCAGGAGAGGTGGCTCCGTGGTAGAGCACTTGCCTGGCATGTGCGAGGACCCAGGTTGCATCCCCAGCACCACATACACAACCAAGTGTTGGAACAGCAAAAACCAGATGAGAAACTGAAATTAACCCCCTTTCTCTCTCTTACTCTCTCTCTCTCTTAAAAGCAAAACAAAAATAAAAGATAAAACTACAATGTTTTGGAAATACAAAAGATGAATTTCTCATCAGCGTACTCTCACACATAAAATCTTAAATGGGGACCTTCAAGCAGAAAGAAATGATGCCAACTGGAAACATGGATGTGCAGCTATGGCTCTTGGCTGAGGATGATTTTACCCCTGTCCCCTGGACATCTGGAATATCTGGAGTTAGTCTGGTTGTCGCAGTTCAGAGGGAGGGAGTGGAGAAGCTGTAGCATCTAGTGGCTAGAGCCTAGGGACCCTTCTCAGCATCTACAAGGCACAGGGCCTTCCCCCAGTAGCAGTAGAATGTCAGCAATAATGAGGTCAACCTAACCCTGGCCTGAACAAAGGAATTACATGGGAAAATACAAATTTATTTTTACTACTTAAATATCTTTACAAGATTAGTTATCATTTACGTTAAACAATAACAAATGTAATATAGGGTCTATAACATATGTAAAAGTAAAACTTTATGTGGCATAATGCAGAGATAGGGAGTCAAGGAATGGAAATATGTGATTCTGATTTTTTATACTATATGGTAAATGGTATAATCACTTAACTGTAGCCTGTGTAAGTTAAACGTGTATGCTATTCACTCTCAAGTAACAACCAAAATTCTGTAAAAAGACATAGATAGTAAGCTAAGAAGATAAAACAAACCATAATAAATCAATCCATAAGAAGAAAGATATGCCTCCTAATAGAGGGAGGAGTCTGATTCCCTTCCCTTGAATGTGGGATGGCATGGCGACTTGCTTCTCATGAACAGATTGCATTGGATGTCACAGTGTGTGACTTTCAAAGATAGCCCGAAGGGTGATAGAGCATCCTGTCCGAGCTGTCTCTTGGGATGCTTGCCCTTAGAACCTAGTCCTCCTATTGCGTCACCCAAGTGGATCTGTGCCATGGAGATGCTTATGCAGACCTGAGGCCTTAGGTGTACAGCCAGCATCAGCTCTAGACCTCAAAGTGAGGGAGTTTCCAGTGAGTCAAAGCCACCAACCTCAAGTCTTCAGCTAAAGGCCCAGTGATCAGAAGTCAAGGACAAGTTGCTCCATTTTGTTCTGTTGAATCACTGGCTCCGGGAATCCATGGAGTTTTACCTTTCTAAGCTTTAGGGTAACATGTTATACTGTGGTTATGGGAACACCAGTACTCTTATTTACTTACCTATTTATTTTATAATAATTAAAATATTTATTTTATAAGCTAATTTAAATTCTTCATAAATAATAACATATTTGTATTCCAGAGTCTGAATAGACTTGCTAAACGGGTCTGTGCAGAGTATCTGTGCGCAGTGGCCTCGTGTGTGGCTACTCTTGTGTGACTTCATCTATTCCTGAATATTTCAGTGAATGGAGAAATACTACCCATGAATATGAGAAAAGACTAAACTCTTCCATGGACTAGTGTATGGGCAGATCACACACCTCAGGGATAAGGCCAGGCATGCTATGTATTTTCACCACCAGGGTCCTGAAGCCAGACAAGACTGGGTTGAGAACCCCAGCTCTACTGGGTAGCAGCTGGGTAGGGGGAGCCTAGAACATCTATAACGTCTCCAAGCCTTGATTTCTTCATCTGTCCTTTGGGATTATAGGATTGCTGCTACGAATAAATGACATGGCAGGTGCTCCATGTGTGTGGAATCTGTCCTTTTGAATATGTGCTTTGTAATGCTACTTAATTTCCAATCTGGAGAACTTATCCCAGTGACCCACTACTTGGAAGAGCTTATAAAGTTGACAGGAATTCACTGTTGCTGTTAATTGAGGTGACTTCTTAGAGACAGTCTGATCATGACTGTTGACCCTCTGAAATGCCCTTCCCCGCCCCCTGGGGAAGAGCAAAGTATCCCCAGAGGGCTCTGGGCTAAAGCCCGTGGATCCTCAGGCAAGCCGACTTGTACCTTAGTGAGTCTGAGTTTGCTGCTGAGACTCACTTATCTCCGTAAGAGACACACAGGATCAATTTTGCAGGACGATCATTTCCCATAGACTCCTTGAGAAGTTCCACTGTTTGTTTTGGAAAGCAGGGTAAAATAAAGCCCAAAGATTTGCTTTCTTCCTCTGACAGTTTGGCTTCAGGGACGTGCCCTGTCTCTCTCCCTCAGCCCTTCCAGGGAGAACAGTCTTGTGTGATTTTAATGTGATCGTGTCTTTACCATGTGGTCTATCAGCTGTCACCCACAGTGTGTTTGAGAGTGTCTAGAAGGGGTTTTAATTGGCAAGATCTTCAGTAAAATTTGCAAATTAGTGATCCACCGGCTGATGTTATGACAATGTCTAAACACTATCAGTGCCATTTTAAAATAATCTTTCATCAATACAACATTCATTTTAATTAGCCAGAAATTGTTGGTCCCAAGGGAAGCTGCCTACAGTTTCATGGATTCTGCATGGGGTCATGGGATGGATTCTGAACACTTTAAAAAAAAAAAAAGATTTATTGAAATTATTTATATTTTATTCAACTTATGAGGTGCTGGTTAGTGTCTTGAATGATTGGAACAGAGACCCAGGGATATAGATTAAAATGTCCTGCTTTCTGATAGAGTAGCAGGATATGAAGATCAGCTGGAGAACCTGGATCCCTGAATTTTCATGCTGGCTGAACTGAAATTTATCCACATGATCCTAGGAAACAGCAGTAGCAACTAAATGTTGCTGTTCTATACCACGTATGCTACATCCATTGCCTTATTCCCTGCAGCAACAGAATAAAGTGAGACTCATCAGCATCTCCACTTTAGAGATGCTCAGGGAGAGGAATTAACTCGCCACACGTCATCGAACTTTTGAGGGGCAGAGACCCTGGTCTGCCTCTGAGTCCTGAGCTCTGTGCAACCATTTCAGTCAACTAACACCTCCTTGAGAAGTCCCTAAATCTTTGTGAGCTGAATTTTTCTCATCTGTATAATGAAGCAGTGAGACAAGATGATGTTTTGCTTGAAGTTTGGGAAGGGGATGATTCTATGTAGCTTTTGATTCCTGATTGTTGGGGGTTGGTTCCATTATTGTCTATATTCTTATGAAATTTGCCAGGTCCTTATAGTGTGTTTGGGAGGCTGCCAAATTAATAATCTGGTACTGATTATTTTAAATGGATTAGCAGCCTTACAAGGACCATTTTTTTCCTGGGGTGTGCCAAGCTTGCCAATTCTCACTTGCTTATAGATATGGATTGAGCCAACCCCAAAGGCCACTGTTTTCTTTCATTCTAGAGATATTAGCAAGTTTCTAGTGGTGCTCAGCACCCTGTGGGTAGCCTATCAGTATTTACCCGCACTTCCTTGTTGATATCTTTTATGGTATATCAGCTTAGGCATCATTTAATTTAAATTGGAACAAAATCTTGGCTCTATCTGACTGCACAAAAATGCACCACAGAACAATTTTCTGGTATGAATTTCTGCCCTGAAGCATGAAATGCAGTACAAACTCAGCTCAGGCTGCAGGATAGAGATGCCAGACGGCTGTTAAAACAGCCCCTTGCTTGGCCTTTTCTTTTATAAAAATAATTTATGACCTGCTGCTCTGAACTTCCGATTGTGGGCTTTACAGGCACCCAGAGTTTTCTCTCACGTTGGTAATTACCCCAAGTTGCTTCTGTGACAACATTATCCTTGGCAGTAGTCTCAAAATACCGTGAAAGGGGATCATGGAAATTACTTGGCATTCCAGTCTTCAGAGATAGCTCTGGAAGATGGATTGTCAGAACTTGGGACCTCAGGTCTCTTTAGGGTTCAAAGAGGTGGAAGTTTCTATGCTCTTCCATCCTCATTTGTGAAATGGGAATAGTAATCCTTTGCAGAGATATCGGAAGGATCACATGGCACAGTGACAATGTCAACGTTTGCTGCTAATTATTATTGTGGCAAGGAACCAGGATCCTTTCATGAACGCTATACCAAGAGTTTGAAATATTCTTCTAAACTTTTAGGATTCTTATAGATTCAATTGTATCTTGAAGGGCCTCATGTTTATGGGTTTCTGATGGAATCCTGGGAAATCTGAGATCCAACTATTCAAACTAAACCACTATATTGCTGACAAACTCCTGGTTCAATGCATCTCTTCCCTCTTCTTTGCCCAAGCCATCAGATAGGAATGATTTTGGATTTGGTTGAAGCTTTTGTTGCTGTATAACAAACCACCCCAACTTTTTCAGTGCACACACCAATCATTTTATTCTGCTGACGGACTCCATGGGTGAGGGACTTGCTTCTGTGTCTGAGGCCTGCATCACTGGGAAGCCAAGGACACCAGGGTGACCTCCTCGACCAGGTGCTCAGGTCCCCTGTGGAAGTCTCCTAGAGGACCAACTGATTGGGGGGATCTGGGTTTCCTGCTTGTGCCCTGGTTCCTAAGCATCTAGATAAATGAGTTTTCTCCTGTATTCGTTGCTTAAGTCAGCTGTGACAAATCACCACTAACTTATGGCTTTATTCTCTCACACAGCCGGGAGGCTAGAAGGTAACAGGGCCATGCACCCTCTGGAGGCTCTAAGAATTAATGTCCTTGGGCTTGTGACCACAGAACTCCAATCCCTACCTCTACTGTCACCTGGTCTTTCCCCTGGTATGTCTGGATCTCTGTATTCAATCCTCTGCCCTTCTAAGAATGCCAGTCGTGGTTAGTGCCTACCCTAAATCTAGGATGATTTCATCTTGAGCTTCTTAACTATTTATAGCTTCAAGGAACCAGTGTCCAATTAAGGCCACATTCTGAGGTTCCTGGTAGAAATAAATCAGGGAGGAGCACCGTTAAACACAGGGCACTGGTTCCTGCCTTAGGAAGTCTTGAAATTTCCCCAACAGAGCAAGAATATCCAAACATGCTGGGTTGCCAAAAAATATGATAAATGTCCAGAATAAATACTATGAAGAAAAGCAGCAAAAAATAATAGGGAAATAGGGGATGAGGTGGGGTGGGTGGAGATGGCTCATTTTGGCACCAGTTGCAGGATAGGTTTCTCTGCAGAGGTGACATGTGACTAGGGAATTTTGGAAGAGCAAGAATGTTGTGGAATATGTGGGGCAAATCTTTCCAGGTGGGTGGAACCCCACATCTCAAGATGCCGAGGAACTGGCAAGAGGGTGTGCTTTGAAGAGCAGTCTGGAGGCTGGTGTGGCTGGGGGGACGAGAGGGAGTGGAGGGTGATGAGGTTGGAGTGGACAGCGAGGCTCAGGCTGTTCATTGGCCACTGTGAGTTTATAGCTTTGTTCTAGTTGTTATGAAATGCTAGTGGAGGTTTCCGGCAAGAAAGCAGGCTAATCTGACTTACAGTCTTTAAGAAAAAAGACTTACATTCTTTTTTAAGAGAGGGACAGTGAGAGAGAGAGAGAGAGAGAGAATATCAATTTCATTCAGTTCTTCATATTGCTCAGACTCCTCATTGTGTACGTGGTGCTGGGTTTGAACCCGCATCCTCGCGCATGACAGGCAATCTCCATAACGGCTGAGCCACCGCTCCAGCCTCCTGACTTACATTCTTAAACACTCACTTTGTCCTGTGGGGACTAGAAACAGTGGGGAGCATGGGCCCAAGGCCATAGGCTCAGGAGAATTGTAGTCTCCGAGGCGGGAGAGGTGCTGCCTTCCACAGGCAGCTGGTGGATGCAGCGAGCAGCAGGAACAGAATGTTTTCGGAGGCAAGAGCTGGCGCAGCTCACGGATGGATTGGATGTGGGCTGAGAGAAAGGAAAATCAAGGATCATTGCACAGTTTTGGCCAGAGCACCTGGGAAAGCGATAGGGTAGCAATCTGATATAGGAGAGAGAAGCAGAGCTGGGTTTGGGAGCAGAGTGGGAAATCGGGAGTTAGAGTTTGGACGCTAACTGTGGGTGCTCCACTAGACATCCAAGAGTTTGAACTGCCCGTTGGATTTTGCGTCTGGAGGTCAGAGGAGGGATGGGGGTGGGGATTTAGAGTCGGGAGCCATCTGTACATAGTATACCCCAGCATGGGGCTGAGGGAGGAGGCCACCCAGAGAGTATGGGTAAGGGGACAGGACCAAGGCCTGAGGCCTGGCAATGCTGAGGTCAGCAAGGTGCCCAGAGGAAGTGCCTGCACCCCTCCTGGCAACAGCTGGAGGCCTCTCCTCTTCCATTCCTTCTCCCTAATCTCCACCACCATCCTTCTTTCTCACAGATCCCAGCAGTTCCAGTCCCCTGGTTTTGAGCTTAGCTATGTGGCTAAGAATTCATTGGTTGCATTTTACCCGTGTTTTGGAATGCCTGGGAGTGGGAATAAGCTTCTGTGTGGAAAGTCCCATCTGCTGTGTTCCTGGTCTCCACTTGTGACCCTACCTGCGGGCAAATGAGGCTCCCAGGGCTGAATGGGCCTGTCTCCTCTTACTCACAGTCTCCTTTCTTTTTCTGCATCCTGGGTCTGGACATATGGCCGAAAAAGCCATCACACCTGGATAAGCACGTGCTTTCACAGACCCAGCTGTCTGGGGCTCACCTGGCCACACCTGTTACCCTTTCCTTTGAAATACTGGCTCTTGAATCTTACAGGGGAAACCACTAAGATATATAACTGCCCCCATGTGTCCACATTCCAAATGGTCTTGGTTGGCTTGGATGTGATCTTCTGCTTCAGATGATTTGCAATTTAGTGACATGAGATGCCTTGGGAATAGGAGGAGGGGGTGCAGAGATGCCTGACTCCACTAACCACTGTTTCCACCTGATTCTGTTTATGGGACATGGAATCAGACCTATTGAAAGCTGGAATGGATTTGGTATGTGTAGTGAGGTGGAGGTTGGTTAGGAAAAAAAGGAAAAGTAGAGACTGGGGAACAATGTAAACTAAAACGTGACCCACAGTGTGGTTAATGTTGCAGATGCTTCATCAAATTCTTGTCATCCATTCATGGAAAAAACAGACGATTCCTTCTTTACTACAGCAAAGATGTGCATTTCTCTTGGATACATACACATACACTCACACACACACAGAATCTTAGCCAACACTGTCTTATTATTAAGTGCTTCAGATTTAGGATGAAAGAATATATAGGAACAGGAACCTTTCTTCCCCCTGAACATGAAAGCACTCTGAGCCTGCAGAGTGTGTGCTGGCATGCATTCAAACACAAATATGTACCCCAATACAATTCCCTCCAGCTCAAAGCAGGACTGCAAGAATAGAACAAGCAGTGCCTGAATTTTTATCCCATTACCCAGTGAAATCCCCACCAAACTCAGTCTTATTCTCTGTATTAAACAACTTAGATGAGTCTTGAGCTTCTCTTTGAAGCAGTGGATTTCAGCAGATACCTGCCTAATTCTCCTGGTTTTGCTAGGAAAGCTGCTTCCCTCCACCACCTACTCGCTCTCCAACAGTTAGGCCTTCTCTTTAAAGTGCCATCACTCCCTTTAATCTGTCGTTCCTTCCCTCCATGTTTAAAATGTAAGAGCCCCTGGGATCTGAGATGTAGTCACCTCCCCTCAGTTCTCCTCTTCCTCCCCTCCCCTGCTGTGTACACAACTCTGTTGCTTTTGCCCATCTTGCATACTAATGACAGTCAGTGGACCCCAGCTACCCCCAGGATAGGTGAAACCCAGCCCCAGCTCCAGTGCACAGTGCGGGGACCTGGGTTGTGTCTCCATGATTTTGACAATGGTTGCCCTCAGGGAGATGCCTCCAAAGGCCAGAGAAGGTTCTGCTCTGAGCTGGCGCTCCCAGCCCCTGTGACTCAGTATTTGTGCCCTTGGTTCTAATACAAGCCCCGCTCTACTGAGCTGTTCTCATAGGGGTCCTCTCCCAGGCCCTTTCCTGTGTTCCTGCAGCATTAATATCACTTTCCAGCATGGGAATCATTGGTTTGTTGCCCTGGACCCATAGTCAGGGCAGGGCTGGATTCTGATTTCCTGGTGCATTCTAGTGTTTAGCATAAAGACTTGCACATTCAGTCCCTAAGCCAATGTTTGCTAAATTCATGCATTCATTTGGTCATTCATTTGCAAATATTTATTGCCTGTTCTATGCCAGACACCATTTGAGGTGTTGAATAAATGAACAAATGAGCAAAAGTGGGTAGCTCTGCTGCCATTCCCTCAGGCTGCTGTCCCTTTGTGCTCCCCTTGAAGTTTACTTTAAAGTTACTTCACTTGGTTTATTAACAAACTGATCAACTGTAGCAGGGTGTTGTGGTGGTGAGATTTGGCTGTGTCAGAGCCCGTGTTCCTGGCAACCTTCCACCATGACTCTCCCCCCATGCCCATTTCTATTTCTGTCCTTCTCTCTGGGTTCCATTCTGTTTCTTTTGGAGAAAAAACTGGGGACATATCCATGATTAGGGGACAGACACATACTGACATGTCTGGTGACCTGGCAGGACAGGAGTGGGGAGGGACAAAAAAGCAAATTACAAAGGGAGTCCAACAGAGAATGGAGCCCATGAGAAAAAATCTGAGCCAACTCCACAGGTGTTTCTGAGGATGGGAGGGGATCTGAGAGGTTTCTCTAAACTCTGTACCTCTTGTTTCTCACAGCTCAGCTAAGGGATCTAACCGACAATACATGGGGGGCATTCCCCTGCAGACTTAGAAGTAGCTTATGGAGCTGTGTTATGACCACAAGGACCTGAGCATCAATGTATGGGAGGATGGGGAGAGAGCTGCACCCTAGAAGGGAACAAGAAACTGTCTGATGCTTCATGCATTTGAGATAACTCCTGAGGTCTCACAGGAACTCCCAAGACATAGGAAGAACTCATTCTAGGGATGCACATGAGGCTGCCGGGCCATACAGAGTGAGAAAAAAGTCATCTTAATGTGACTATGGCCTCCTACACACCCACAGATAGGTGGACGGAGGACTTTTCTTATTTCTGGCCTTTTTAGATGAACACTGCTTGCAGAGGTACCTGCTTCCACGTGCAGCCCCGGGATGGTCTTGGCTGTGTTCACTTTCCCACTAGCCCAAATCAACCTGCTCCATCTACCTCTCATCTTCATTGGCTCCCCAACTAGATTCTCTGGCTCTCAGACTCTGCTGGATGCAGTTACCCTTTGGGGAAGGTTATCTTCTAAGTCATGAAAGTCTGCCAAAGTCTGCCACTGCAGGGATTCTGTCTCCCCAGTATGGATCCAGACAGTAGAAGGCAGGTGAATGTCCCTCCCATGGCCCTAGCACCCTGATGCAGGGGACTCTTGTGGGCATATTGTCCCAAGGGTACCAAGCATAAACTCATTCTTTTCCTCACTTTCAAATGTAGTTTCTCCATAGAAAGGAGCAGATGCCTTCATCAAGACACCTCTGCATGCGCAGCTCATTTGCTTTTTTAAGAGTAAAAGGAGTAGGGTTTATTTGTGAGTAGAATCTCTGCAAGGCAGAGGGATACCTGGAAGCAGGACGTCTGATGTGCGATAGGCCGGGGGTTTGTTGGTTTTGGTATGGGCTTTGGTTAAGATTCATGTAAACCAGGCATTGAGAAAAGCACCAACATCATTGATTAAACTATGTGAAACGGGAATTGAAACAAGCACCAAAGCCATTGGTTTAAATCTATGCAACACAGGTAGCAGGTCTTCCCTAGTTCCCATCTGCGTCCACCCCCACTTCTTAGTTTTCCCACCCCTGGAACAAAGGACTTGCTCCCACCGGTGAAGTCATGGTCTTTTGCATTTGAAGGCCCTGAACGTGCCCTAATCCCTTTCTAGGGTTAGCTTTTAGGTGTGGTTGAGCGGGACCCACTGATTTGCTTTTAATCACTCCTCTCCTGTTTTAAAGATGGAGGAGAAAAAGAAAAAAAAAAGATAAACAGGAAACAAAACAAAGCAAAAAACCCAAAACACGGATAAGCCCATCCTGTGAATCTCTACAGATGAGCATTTCACAGCAGGAGTGGCAGATTACCAGAGCGAATCTTTTCTGTGTGGAAAGCACTCTTATGGGATACACACATGGATCTCTGAGGATTCTGTTAAAATGGAGGTCCTGACTCAGTGGGTCTGAAATGGAGACTGGGATGCTACATTTCTATCCAGCTCCCAGATACAGTAGTCTGAGGACCACACTGAACACCAGGGCCTTAAATGACAGTATCACCTGTTTCTTCCACGCTCACCTGGGCAGAGATTTCTCCTCTGCACCTGTAATGTATCCCGTGATCCACAGAACACAATTGCTACCAGAAATGTTGAATTAGCTTATTGGATTGATTATTTGAAAGAGAAAAGGAAGTTTCTCATAAATGAAAAGGAAATCATTCCAAACTGGAATTCAGTTGCATAAACAAATTTTTGTGAACAATGTTCTTGTTTCCCCACAACTAGTATTCATACTGTTTCAAAAATGCTGCAAAGATGGTGCAGGAAGCTGGTGGATGTGTGGGTGTGGGATGGATATGGTTGTGACCAACACAAATACCCCGAAGAGAAATCTCCTTAATCAGAGTAGCTTAAAAGATGGGCCAGTGCACTAAGGTGGAGCAGGGTTATGAGAACTGACAGAAGTAACGAAATAAGGCATGTGAGAGTCCCTCATCCCCTTTCATTCCTCCATCCAGCCCAGGAGCCCTGTGTGCACAGTGGTATTTACCACCAGTGTGAGCCCAGCTGGTTGCTCAACCTCCACCAGGGTGCATTCTTTCCTTTGTGTTTGCTCCCCAAGGACATTCTGGGTGATGCTAGAAGATAACTTGTTATCATTTCTAAACCCTGCTGCTATCGTCCCCATGCAGTCCTGGGCAAGGAACTCAGCCATCGATGCAGGGCACTGAGCTCAGGTCCAGCGGGGATCCCCCCAAAAAAGAAGAGCTGGTTCTTGGCATTGTGCATCTTCAAAGATAGCTGGAGAAGGGAAGAGTGACATTCTCAAGATCACTAAACACGTCCAGCAGGAAGTAAGTTCCAAGTGTATGGTTTGCACAATAAGGATGTGGACTCGTGAGGGAAAGGGCAAGCTTTTTAATGAGGTGATCACAAAGGCTTCATCAGGAAGGTAGGGACTGACTCATTCCTTGAGGAGAAGGAAGAATTAAATAGTGTCTGGTGTGTGTGTGTGGAGGGGGGGCGGTCTAAGACAGTGCATTTCCCCAGAACATTCTCTTGCCCAAATTCCTTTCTAGTAATGGTTTATGGAGAAGAGGGGACCTGGGTACGGATTTATTCTGATGATGCAAGATATTGAGGGCCCAGACTGTGGCCCTGTTCACTTTGATAGAAGTTTCCGTTTCCTGCTAAATGTTACATGGTAACAAGTACAGATGATGGTACAGCTAAAATCTACTTTTTTCATTATTTGCTTGAAAATATGCTTTACAGTAAGATACTTTAATCAGGTTGTCCAAATTTCTATGTGGATTTCAGGAGACCTTTTAGCACCTGATTTTAGTTTTAAAATTTGTTATTTATATTTCAAGCATTCAATTTTTTAAACATTGACAGAAATAGATTAATAAAGGCAGGGCCAGACAAACTCCATAATGTTATTTAAGTGCACACATGCGCACGCACACACACACACACATACGCACGCACACACGAGAATTTTTTGTTTTAAACTTCAGGCTTCATATTTCAAAGTTTTATCAAACTGTCCCCCACCCCCCATAATTTAAACCATTGTTTTCCAAGGGAAATTTAATAATAAGAGCTGCCATGTGTTTCTGCTTAATTTTGGAAGCCTCTGTTATGCAGTCAAAGATTCTCATTCGAAAATAATTCCTGTCCTTATTCTAAAACTGCCAGGGGAGTAAGATTTAAAAAACATGTTGCAGCTCTCAAGTTTATGTTTTGCCTAAAGCCAAGCAGCGCTGGAAGATCAAAGTTTGGAGTGTAGTTCTAAAGTTAGAAGCAGTGCCTTGCATTGCACTCACAAACCGGGAGGGAGCTGAGGCCCAGCAGCTGCCTGTCCAGGTCCTCCAATAATTAGCCTGGGTGCAGGCAGAGGCCCTGGCAGGGCCCAGGCCCTAGGGCTGCTGTTGCCTGGGAAGCGGATCCCACCAAGATGGGGCAGGCATAGTATTTTTAGACCACATGTGCCCACTGCGTAGGTTTCTTGCATTCCATAATTTGAGAAGGAGCAGGAATTGAACACATTGCCTGTGCTTGCTGTGTGCTGTGACTGCCCTTAGTGGGGGCTATTTGTCAACATGACAGATTCTTCTAATAAGGTTTCAAGATGGGCAAACTGGGGCATGCTTGCTATTCTCATGCTGGCTCTTGTTCTCTTAAAAATGAACTTCGTTTGCAGGTGTGTGTGCGCGCGCATGCGTGCACACATGTGCACGGGCATGGGGGTGCTGGGTATTTTTAAGCCTCAAAGCCTTATTTCCCTCCTCCTTTATCAAATTCCTAACTTGCCTCTTTCAAACCTTAGTAGAACTGATTGCAGATTATGATTCCTTAGAGTACCAAGTGACATCCAGAGATGGCTTCAGAACTCCCCAGCCATATCCATCTCTCCATTCATCTTCTTGGAAGTTCTGCTTGTATGGGGTGTGCAAAGTTGAAGAGCACGATTTTAAATTCAAATTCTAAGATCTATAAATCTTAGGTGTCCAAGGAGATGTGTGAATCGAACATCAGTGTGGCTTCTCAGAGAAAAGGTTCCCAGTCTTGTACAACTGAAAATGAACTTGACCTGCAAATGCACCCTCACTTAGCCAGAAGTGAATGCAGAACTTTGAGAAGCTGGCAAATGATGACGGGAAGCCCTGGCCTTGGCCTCAGTATGTGATCTGCAGGAATCCACTGATGGCGAGCACTCTACACACATTCTACCAGTGCCATGGAGGCTTCCTGTTGATTGCCTGCCCCCTGGCAGCTGTTCAAGGAGAGGCACGTGAAGCAGCTATTTCCAATGCCAGCCGTACTCCCCACTACCTCTTGATTTCAGATAGATGCTTTTCACATAAAGCCTTGATTTTACAATGGCTTCTGACTTCGCAGGGCTTGATAGACTCTCTCGTGGAGTTGATAACAGGGCAAACAGGTGAACTGTTAAGCTCCGCTCAAGCTGTCCATTTAGCTATTTTTACCCTCGGCTCGCTGAGTCAGCTCTCTGTGTTCCTTTCCCAGAACAGAGGAGGTCAGCTCTTTTGAAACAAGAGGCAACAGGAAATGACGTTTACCTAATTTACCTTTAATGTTTTCTGTAGTGGTCTCAGAAGAAACAAGATTCCTTTTTTGAATATTTCCGAGTGGTGGAGCCCAGAGGAGGGCCTACTCCTCTCCAGACAGACATGCTCGGATAGCCGAAGCCGCCTCTGTGTGAGATGCCAGGCCTAAGCTGCAGTCTTGGGTGAAAGTGGCATGTTATTGCCATCCCTCTCTGCCCCTCAAATTCTAGCTGTGAAAGCTGCTTCAGGTAGAGGCCTGAGTACTCAAGATGGTATGGGGGTTAACATTTCTGCATGTGAGGACATGGTTTTGGAGGTGGGGCAGAATGCTCAGAGTTATATGCTGAGTTGTATACCCCCAAAACTCACCTGTTAAAGCCCTGCTTCCGAGAACCTCAGAATGTAACTGTATTTGGAGATAGGGTCTTTAAAGAAGTAATTAAGTTAAAATGAGATCAGTAGGATAGACCTGAATCTGGTATAGACGGTACCTTTATTAAAAGAAATTAGGATACAGGTTCACATGGGGAAAAGACAGTCATCTATAAGTCAGGTAAGAGCCCCAAAAGTACCCAACCCTGGTGACACTTTGACATCAGGCTTGTAGCCTCCAACTGTGAAAAAACGTTGATGCCACCAGGCTTTGATACATGTCTATGGCAGCCTTGCAGACTAAAGCGGATTTGTTCCAATGTGGTGTGAGCCCAGCATTTGACATACCTGTTTTAGTGTACCTGGATAGATATCGCTAGAAGATACAGAATAAACGGAATGAAATGTCAGTTGATATATTTTCTAAACCTATTTGGGGGATTCATTTTTTTTAAAAAAAGGGGACTATTGTATCCTAAGGACATGAACTTGTGCAGTTTTTATGTGGGGGAGAAAAGCCCGACACTACCAAACTGGCAATCTCTCACAATACCAGGTGCGTTACAGATTGGTGTGTGGGCTTTTGTGAATTGGTTGCATATAAATGAGGAACATTTAAATAAAAAGGAGATCTAGAAACTTTCACTAGTTTGGGGCTTTTATTTATAGCTGCTTATGCACAAAGCCAATTTCCCTTCCCATGTGAGTTTGTGTCATGTCCGTCTAACAGGCTTCTGGAAGGAGCTATTGACTCCAGTGTTCACCCACAAGACCCTCCTGTGGGTGAAAAATGCAGAGTGTGGGGGGTGAGAAGAGGAATGCCAAGGGGAAACTGGTTTGCCAGAAGGGGTGGTTTGGCAGAAAGAGACTGGGCTGAGAATCAAAGGCCTGTGCTTTCCTCCCAGCTGAAGCTGGACACGTCAGGCTATTGAGCATATTAGTTTAGCCATGTTCTGTAACCTCCAGGGCTATCAGGTCCTTACCTTCGAAATGAAGTGCTGAACTGAGAAATGCTAGAGCTACTTCGCACTCATTCTAGGAACTCAGACAGCCAAGAGCATGGCTGGAGTGGTGGCTCAGCAGTTATGGTGCTTGCCCGGCATGCACAAGAACATGAGTTCAAACCCCAGCACCATGTACACAATGAAATCTCGAAGCAATGACAGCCAAATGAAGAACTAAATAAAAATTGTTTCTCTCTCTCTCTTTTAAAGCCAAGAGCATTGGAAGCCATGACTACAGGAGTTGAGTGGCCAGGCCTGTCCTCCCCATTCAGCCAAGGGACATCATCCTGTCCTTAAACAGGCTGTGTGCCTGTATGTGTGTGAGAGAGATGGCCACACACAGCCCCTGTGCCACCTTGGCCCTCCCAGGCCACGCTCTTTCCTTACCTTCCCCTCTCGGCTAGGATGACTGCCGGGAACTACTCACAAGCAGGCTTTTAACACTGCAGTTCTGCTGGGGGTCTTTTTCTTTCCCAGTTTAGGAGGATTTGACTGAGGGTCTACACTCCTTCTTGCCTCTGCTCGTGTCTCACCTCTGAGTGGACCCAGGATTCATACACAGTGAGAAGGCAGAAGCACTCGCCCGTCTGTTAGCTCTCCTCCCTTGTATAGATTGTCTACATTGACTAATTTTTGTTCCAATGTGGTGTGAGCCCAGCATTTGACATATATCCGTTCTCTAAGTGTGCCTAGATAGATATTGCCAGAAGATACAGAATAAACAGAATCCAATTCAATTGATGCATTGAAATATATCCATACACTGTTTCAGCACTTAGTAGGTATAGCCTTCTGTTGCCAATGTGTGTCTTAGCTCCACAGCCAGATGGCAAAATCCAGGGGATGCTAAAGTCGGACCTACTTATATTCTGACTCCACTCCATGTTATCATTTTGTCTAGCACAGAAGAGATCTGCAGCATTTATTATGGATCATGGTCTTTACCAAATGGCCATTCTTTCAGTGACTCCCTGTAACAGGGATTTTTAGGATGAAGACAGTTTATCATTTACACTCATTCAAATCAGCTGCTGATCACCTTCCTTCACCACATGGAAATTTTAAACACACTCATAAGATAAACACTCTCATAAGATGTTCACACGTATTAATGGGTTATTCACCTATTTTTAAATAGATGTGGCAATGTTTAACATGCATCTGAAATTGAACACTGGCTGCTAATTGTAGACCCATCAAAACAGCCTCATTGTTCATGTTGGGAAGAAAACTGGGCTCCTTGATATGGCAAGTTGATCTCAGTCTGATTGTCATGTGAGAGAAAGATTTTCTAGAAAGAATAGACCCAAATGAATAGACTCATAAGAGCAAGATTGTATCTTTCCAAATAGTAATAAAAAGAAAGTTCTATTCAATGGAAATTGACAAAACATATGGTTTTGAGGGAAGTTTGCGAATATTAATGTTCAGTTAAGTTGTTCTTGTTTCTTGGAAACTATGTTTGGAGAGGAGGGGTTGGGCACCTGAGCAGATTTGGATCCAGGCCCCTTGTTTTAAGGGTGAGGGAACTAGAGATACTTGGCATGGGGAAGAGAAAATTCTGGGTTACAATGTAGCAGTCTTAAAATATCTGAGGGGCTGGCTTGTGAAAGAGGAAATGTGTTTGTTCTGGGAGGCACCAGTGGGCAGAATTACAACCTGTGGGTAGGGGTACAGGAAGAAAGTTCCAATGCATGTTTTCTAGCAATGAGCTCTGATGTACTGAAGCAGGGATGGTGTGGTTGGATAGGATTAAGGTAGAAAAGGAGGTTGGAGTCAGTAGATTACAAAAGTCCCTTCCCATGCTGGAATCTACAGCTCTTTAAATCTGGGCCCATATTTCTAAAAAATGGATCTAATTCTAAAGCACAACTCAAAATGACAGGTACAGAATTCTAGTTTGAAATAAGACAAAACCATAACTGTAAACTAGGTTGATTGTAAATGTTTTCATTCACCATTAGGTTCTAGAACTGAAAAAATGCCTGAGAACCAGCCAAATCCCATTGGAGAGGAGTGGCCTTGTGAGGGTCTCAGACTTAACACACGGAAGCCCCAGGTAAAGAAAGTTATAAGGAGTCACCCACATGGCTGATGGGATCTCGCTGACAACCTGTGGGAGGATAGGAGGTAGTGATCTGAGGAAAAAGGGCAAAAAGCAACTGTCCCTGTTCTTTATATGGCATTGGGGGCAGTGAGGTTCATCGCGCATAGACTGGAAAGTTTTCACCTTTAGGGTTCCATCTGTGAAATGGGTGTAATAGGAGTGGAGACCACTAGGGGGTGCTGTGGTGAGGGTAACCCCCTAGCAAAGGCTTGACGCTGGCAGGCAAATGGTGAGCAGGACAAGGGAAAAAGAAAATCTTGTCCCTTGGAACACTGATGCAGCAGTAGCTAGTGAAGTAGAATTGCTTGTCCTACTAAAGACCAAACAACAAAACCCAGTGTGCCTGGGACAGGGGTGTGGTGGCTTTCCTCCTCTTTGTGTGACTATGGCTGATTTTTTTTCTTCTAGTTCTGGGGATTGAACCCACGGCCTCACACATGCTAGGCAAATGCTTTGCTGCTGGGCTACAGCCCCATCCCAGGGTTGGTGTTTTTATAAGACTTATTTTCTTTGGAAAATATCAGTAATTTGGTCCCTTAGAGATTTAACAAAAAATAAAATAAATGCAAGAAAGGTGGGTGGTGGGTGCAGTCTTTATTTGTTATACAACAGCTCTCTCAAAACACCAGCTAGAATGAAATCAGCTGAATCTACTTAGCTACTCTCAGTTCATTCATGAAAAACTATACGTTGTCTCAGTGCTGGAAATGTAAGTCTTCTCAGTTTAGATCAGACTTTCTACTAGTCCAGCTCTCTCACCAATTAACCAGGACCTAAAATGAAATCACTCTGGCCCTCCACTTCCATCAGGATGTGTTTAGCCTTAATTAACAAGAACTCTGACTCAAAGGATCCTAAACAGTAAGGTAATATGTTGTCTTACCTAGCAAGAAGCATTGAGACAATAGTTCTGTTAAGCCCTGTGATGTTATGGAGGACCCTTCCCATGTTTTTGCTTGTCATACTCAGTGAAGTGGCCATGAACTTGGGCCAGCCTCCCTCAAGTCTGCAGGATGGCTGCAGCAGCTCCAGGAATCACTCTTGATTATTCCTGATATTTCTTCTTTGGAGCAAATGAGCCTTTCCCATCAGCCCCTGGAAGAACTTCCCCCTTATCTCTCTGGCCAGACCAATGCCATTGCACATCACAGGCAAGTGAATAGGATGGAGATGGTTGACTTTGAACAGACACCAGCAAACCTAAAGAGCCAGATGGTACACATTTCAGGCTTCGTTGCCATGAGGCAAAACCGAGGACATTATATCCATTTAAAATATAACCATTATGAAATGTGGAAACAATTATGGTAGTCAAGGTTCTCCACAGATGCAGGACTAATAGGAGGTGCATGCAGACAGAAATAACTTAAATCATTGGCTAATGCAATTATGAAAGACTTGTAGGTCCAAAATCTGCAGATTGGGCCAGCAGACCGGCGATCCAGGGAAGAGCTGATATTGCTGCTGAAGTCTGAAGGCAGTCTGTTGGCAGAGGTCTCTCCCTTACTCAGGGGAGGTCAGTCTTGTTCTATGCAGTCCTTTAACTGCCTAGATGAGGCTCACTTTCATTATGGAGAATCATCTGCTGATTTTAGTGTTAAATCATGTTGAAAAACATTCGCACAGAAACATAAGGAATAGCATTTGACCAGATATCTGGGCACGGTAGCCCAGCAAAGTTGACACATTCTTACGTTCTTAGCTCCGGGCCATGCAAAAACAGTGGAGATTTGGCCTTGGACCACACTTTGCCCTCCTTTGACTTAGACTGACAACTGAGGTAGGTGGAGGGTCATTTCTTCTGAGAGGTTATCTGAACAAAACCATTCAATTATCAAGGAACAAGGATGATAAGTGGACAACCAGCCCTTCTCTGCCAGCCCTACCCATTCATTAGAAATCTATAGAAACTTTAGAAAAGTGCTATAAAATATAAGACAGAGATCCTGATCCTTCCATAACTTTGTTTTCATCACGAGAGACTCATTGTTTATATTTGTCAGTACGTGTCTGGCCTTATTCTTCCCTTCCCATGCATGAAGTGCTTGACATCCATTTTTGTAGGCACAGTGGAAAAGCCACCTGTTACTAATGACATGAGTATCCCCTTACCTGCAATTTTGCTTTCTTCAGTCTCAAGTATCCCCAGTCCAAAAGTATGAAGTGGATAATTTGAGAAATAACCAATTCATACGTTTTACACTGCATGCAATTCTGATGAAATCTCTCACTGTCACTCACTCCAGCGCATCCACACCGTGTGCACCACCCACCCACCAGTAGCTTGGTAGCTCTCTCAGTTATCAGATTACTCTCAAGGAATTGTAGTGCTTGTGTTCAAGATACCCTTAGTTTACTTAAGAATGACCCCAAGTGCACATTTGACAGCTCAGATGTGCCTAAAAGAAGCCCTAAAGCTTCCTTTAAGTAAAGAGGGAAAAGTACAATTAGATACTTTGAAAGAGAGGTCATTTTCTTAACTCATATTCATGGATGGAGAACCGTTGTGTTGAGGGAATGAGATGAGAACTTGAGTTGCTCTATGAGCAATTGTGTTCTGATTTGCTGCTTTTGCTGGTCTGTGCTCTTTTTCAATTCAAGTCATGTGACAGGCAACTTTTGTGAATACAGATTTGTGTAAGGTAAGGGAGCTGCCCTCCTGAAGAGCGAGTATGGAGACGAGAAGATGCAAACAAATCATCATGTGGTCCACAGCTCTGCATGTCCTGGGGACAGAGGGGATGCCATCGCCTTAGTGCACATTTGGAAATGGAAAGAGTGCCTTTGGTCTCTGCAATAACCAGAGAATGCCCTGCTACTTGGCACCTGGTTACTGGGGTTTCAAATGTCCCACAGTAAGGGTTAGTCCCATACAACAAAGATTCAAAATAGCCACCGTCCCCATGGAGAAGAGCTAAAGGACCGGATGATGAAGGTTCAGTTGAAGGATGTAGAAGGTATACCACCAGCCCCCTTCTTCCCGCATGAGGGTGCTGAGATCCACATAGCAAGAAAACCTGGGACCTGCCAGGCTGCTGGTTTTGTGTGAGCTCACGTCTCTGCTGAAATTCAGGAAAGGACTAGCCTTGGTGTGAGCAGGGCCTCCACTTAGGGTTTTACAAACTGTGAATTGCACAACTCCAGGGGGAGCTGTTCATGTTTCAATCACCATAGATTTAAATAGCTATTACCACCTTTTTCTGGTAGATGGCAATACAGCATCTTGAAAGAGGGCATCTTATTACTTCCCTCTGAGCTGATGGTAGGGCTGGGCTGGAGGTGGCAAGAGAGAACAAGTGGTGTGGATGGTTTTCAGTGTGGAGGAGGCTTGGGTGGCAGGATGTAGGTGACTAATTGCAGAAGAGATTGTGGACAGGGCAGGATTCAGGAGTCAGGATTCTGACCAGTGCATGCGCGGGCTTCAGACAACTCCAACCTGATTGTTGGGGAGGTATGTGCAGGTTCTGAGCTGCTATGAGAGAGGCCCCAAGGTCTCGATTCCCCTTCCCTGACCTGTTTGGGCTAGGAATTGTGATCTCAGCTGGGAGAAAGAATACATTGTTCCAGTCACTTGCAAACACAGATGGACCCCCACCTAAAATGTGATCTGATTGTAGGAGCGATGAAGCTCCATGCAAGCCAAGTGGCTATGAGAAAACTTATCACATTATTGAGATTTCTGGGGAGAGCAGAGGATACCCACTCAAGCAGGTGGAAAGTGATTTCATAAGTGGATGAACAAAGAAAGGAGACTGGTCTGGGTTGTCATTGTGCTTAACAGGAAGGGCTGGGGTGAGAAGGCCCAGGCATGGCTGATTTCATGGTTTGAAGCTCCCACCAGTCCCAAGGAGGGGACACCCAGACTTTTTTATTACTTGCCCAAATGTACTGGAAGAGGGAGGAGTGAGGTTCAAAACCTGTTAGTCATCAAAAGACAAAAATAAATAAATAAATAAATAAATAAATAAAATGGAGAAGTCAGATCTCTTATTAAATATATCCTCTCTCATGGAGACATATTTGATAAGGGCTGGGCAGAAAGGGGATTGGGTATTGGGGTGTCTTCCATCTGCATGTCCCCTCTACAGGAGTTGCGGGGGAGAACTCCACAGGGTGCACATGGAGGCTGGCATAATTTAAGACAGACTCGGAGTCCAGTGGCTATAGTGTAATCAGGTAGCAGAGGACTCACTCACGTGCATGGGAATCAGAATCACCAAAACAGATGGAGTTGCTGGAGCTTCCCCTGGCCTCAGTTCCTTGGGCACCTCCACCATTTTGCACAAGAGTGTTTTTCTGGAGATAGGATCAGGGCGACATGCCTAACCAAGGTGCATTTTCAGGAATGGTGTGCTGGGACTTTGTTTCCACACCTCCAGAAACAAAAAATGTCACCGCTCTTAGCAGAATTTCTCCAGGGGCTGAAAAAGTGATGAACGGCACTTTTAATGTAGTGCAAGCGAAATATACTTGAGGATATAAGTGAACAGGAAAAAAAAGAAGGCAAGAGTTATTGAGGCAACAATTCAGATTTAATTGCATTTGATATAGACCACCCTTTAAAAATAGTTTGGTTGGTTAAAGGCTGCAGTAATTTATGGAACGTTTGCTTGCTTCCAGGGACGTTGACAAGTCTGGACTGATTCAAGAGAATCAGCATAAATCTCAGCCGATGCCTAATTTTAGAGATGTCTGATCCTTGAAGGAGTCTTGCCACAGCCAGATGGGGTGGGAGACAACATTTGAGGGTGGAAACGCAGGAGGTGCCAAACTGAAGCTCCAAAGGTTAAACTCATTTCTGTGGCTGATAAATCCTGAGCAAAAATGAATTGGATTGTGAGAAGAGTTATTCAGTACAAGCCAGAGTCCCTGGGGAGGCTGCAGAAGGCTTCAAGGATCACAGGTATATTATGTAATGCCCCCCACCCCCAGCTTTGATGCTCTACATCTCTAAAGAACTTGAGCTCATTCTTCCTGTAAGCTGCCTCAAACAAGGAAGCAGATGACCATGGGCAGGTCACTTGGGCTCCCTGGGACTTGACTGCTCTCTGTGTTCAACAGAGAAATTCCCCTGTCCTCTGGCAGACCACCAAGCTCTGCTTAGGTGTTGATCACCAAGAAAGTTCTAAACAGAGTTTCCAAAGGAAAGCCTGTGCCCTGTTCATGTCTGTAGTGCCTGCGTGTCTTAACAGCTGGCTCTTGGAAAGTGGTTATGATAGAAATTGAGCTGAACTGAAAGTATTCTGCTGCTGATCTTAATGGAAAATTACAGTGCTGAGCTTCTGCAATTTTGAATTCAGCACATTGTGGCCAGTCTGCAGAAGGGCATGTAAATGTTGGCATGGCCTCTGTACTTCCCAGAACATTTATTCTAGTGCACTTATTATTATGACTGTGATGATGATGAGTATATTATTCCGGCAGAAGAAAGAACAGGAGCAAAGAGATGATCTGAAGCACTTGAGTAACTGCTTATTCATTTAAGGGGGCGTGTTGCCAGGAACCAACGAGTCTAGGATCAGATTATAACATTTGAAGTCTAAGACTGTGATGGATTTGGGAAGTGTTTCTCAAAGTTTTATTCTCAGACCATCTGCACCAGAATCTTTTGCTGAATGCAGAGTCCTGGGCTTTGCTCCTGGATACATGGAATCAGAATCTCTCAGCATGTTCCTAGGAGTCTACATTGTCAGCAACCTCCCCAGGTGACTCTGATGCGCACCATGGTTGGATGATCATTAGCATGAGAAGTTATAAAATAATTTTGAGGGGCTTGGGGACAGGGAAGGTCTTGCCCAAGTCACATGGTCATGTGTCTATTCATTATTGTGCCAAGGCCAAGCAGCCTTCAAAGCCTGAATCTGAGTGAACATGCTGAGTGAAATGCTTCGTAGCTATGTGGTTATGAGTCTCTATTTCCATAACTGTGAAATGGAAATATTAGAGTCTTTCTTGTTCCAAAGAGTAGACAGAGCTAGGCACATAGAAGCTGTTCAATAAGTGGCAGTTGATATTATCATTTTGTAGCTTTTGTCAGAAGGAGAAGATCTCAGGGCCAAAGGGCATTGACTTGCAGGGGTGAAGTGGAGGATTTCCTGGTAAGATTCCTTACTGGACCAGAATGGGTGAGCCTAAAGTGTGCAGAGTAGCTTCTTCAGGAATGTTCCAGAATGTTTCTCAAAGCATGCTTCCTGCCCTCACATCTTCACTAGAATGACTACTGCCAATGTTCCTAAAGTAATGACAAATTAAAGGATATGTATTCTTTTAACTTCTATTCATTTTTGAGTTAAAAAATATTCCACCATAATAATTTCAACTTCTATATAAAAATGGATGAGTGTTCCAACCCCCTATACCACTGTTGTTTCCAATGATTGTCAGCCTTGGCTAATCTAGTTTCACCTGTTCTCACCTCCTCCCCTCTGGATTATTTCCAAGCAAATCTCTCTATTATATCCTTACATCCAGAAACATTTTAGCATGCAATTCTAAAGTAGCAGACTTTTATTTAAAAAAAATGATAGTACCATTATCAATATAAAAACTTAGTCTTTCATATCATCAAATCCCTGTCAATGTCTGTATTTTTCTAATTGTCTATAATTATTATTCAGTAGGGATCACACTATTCTTTTTGTATCTCACTTTGTTAATTAATGATTATCTAAAATACACTACCAAGGGAAGCTTTGCTTGTCTATTCGGCTACTCTTTACCTATTCAATCGATTTTCAACTATTTGGTTACCTAGATGTACAGTTCATATAGCAATATCAGTATAAATGCTGGTGTTTTTCTATTTGTTAGTTTCCAGAATAATTAGGTGGCTTTTCAGTACTTGGCAGAGGAGAGTTATTTTGTTTAAAATATACTGTTTTGATCCATTGTAATCATGTTCTAATTGTGCTTGGCTGGTGGGAGTCTCTTCATTTTGTATTTTGGGCCTTTTAACATGATGTAGCTTTGATAGCTCCTTGTTTTCCACCCTGAATATTTCAGCCCTGTCTTCTACATTTTTTCTTCAAGATCAGGAATCAAATCACCTATTCCTCCCAGAATACGGTGTTTATGGACCATGCTTTCATACTAAGGATGCTCATGGCTGCTATGTTGGTTAGTGTGTCTACATTTTTCAGAGAATAGACCTGGAAAATAAATACTTTTTTGCACTTCATGAGTGTGTACTGATTCTTTTTTTTCCAATTTACATTCAGGACTGAAGTATTTTTACTAACCTTCTGTATTTCATCTGTATCTCTTTCTTCTGTGCCCAAATCTTGATTCTCAACCACATCAAATAATTACTCATTTTTAAAATCCTATGGTATACCCCAAAGAGTTTTAAAACAAAGTACCAAGACAGCCATCAAAAATATAACTGAAACAAGTCAAAAATTATTTTTGCTGTTCTTTTGTCCTTAGGGTTTTCCCCACATTAGGCTGTGTAGTCAACATCTGTGTTTTAGAGTCCCCGATTCCTGTTTGTGTGGTTATGTGGACTGGTCACAGAGCAGCTTTGTGCATTTTGGGGCTTAGGAACTTTAGGGTTGTCTTTTTGGAAGTTCTCTTGAAATAATGTAAAATATACACATGATTTCAAACCATGGACTAATGGTTTGAAATTAGTCCTTCAACCAAGGACTAATCAGACAAATCTTGCTTCTCTTCCTATTTCTGCAGCCCTATTCTCTTCCATTAGATGTAATATTTTATTTACATGGTTTATTATTCCACTTAAAATATATATATATATATATAAGCAGGCTAATGCACACACATCTGACTATATCTCTATCATCTAAGGGTTTCTTACCCTAGATAATTCTTTGTTGGTGGAGAGGTGGGCATCTGGTACATTATTGTATATTTAGCAGCATCCTTAGCCTCTGCCTACTAGATGCCAGTAGAAACCCCTTAGCTGTTACAATTCAAACATGCCTAAAGACATTGTCACATGTACCCCGGAGGGAAAAATCACCTTTGATGCTGGGTGTAGTAGTAAGCCTGTAATCTCAGTGACTCGGGAGGCTGAGGCAGCAGAATCACATGTTCAAGGTCAGCCTCAGGAATATAGTGAGGTCCTACACAACCTATTCGAATTCTATTTCAAAATAAAAACAAAAGGGTAGGGATGTGGTTCAGTGGCTAAGTGCTCCTGGGTTCAATCCCCAGTACCAATAAATAAATAAATACATAAATAAATAAGATCATGTTTGAAAGTCATTGGCATATATGTACGCACATTTACAAATAGTTCTTTATATGTACATTTCCTCTTCCATTCCTCAGATACCCATAGCAAACTACTAATTTTCTTCACCTAGCTTTTTTTAATTCAATAATATACATTTTGGAAAACATTCCCTGCTATTAGAGATTCTCACTCCTTTCTCAGTCGCACATAGCTTTTCAGTCTCCTTCCTTCTTACATTTTGGTGTTCTTCCAGCGCTTCTGCACATTTATTAAAAATGAGTCCGTTACCATTTGGGCTAGCATGCAGAGATAATTTCAGGTGCCCAAATGCTGAGGAAAAACTGGGCAGCGAAATCTAAGAAACAGAATGGTTTATCTTTTTCTTGCCCCACCTATCAACATTTTAAGCTACAAAACAAATTTTATTATTTTTTTTTCTGTTCCCCACCAATGACTATTTTCTGTTTTGGTTTTTTTTTCTTTCTTCTGATTGATTTTCATTGCTAAAGATCCAGATTTTTCAAATCTAAGAGAAAAACATTTTTGGTTCTTCTTCAGTTATTGTCGTCATTTCGTCATTCCTGGACGTGGGTCTGGTAATGTCTGTTTGCCAACGTGTATGCGAGTCAATTTGGGTGTGGAGGCTGCCTGAAGCTGTTTACGTTTTATGAAGCACATTTTGGTTTCTTCATGTTTCCTTTTCTTATCTGCTTGCCCCAAGGACTGCAGTGTCACTCAATCCTTATCACCAACAGTGAAGATCCAGGAGTTCTTCCAAGTTACTAAGTGGGATTAAAACTTAGGAACTCAGAATTCCCAATTGTTGCTATCAAATAGCAACTGAAAACATTGGTTTCCTCTGAAGATCAGCAGGCAAAAAAATGCTACAGGATATGAGGTGGGACAAGGAGCTCCCTTGGTGCTGAAAGAATTCTCAGAATGAGGATTCGGAGGCCAGCCTGAAGAGCCCCCAGCTGGGCCAGAGGAAATTAGGCCTGGCTTTCACCAGGGGAAGCCTCCAGAGGAGCCTGCGCCTAATGTGGCCTAATGTGATGATGGGGCCAATTCTTTCAGGGTTGTGCAGAATCTTCAGAACACTGCAACCTGCTCTCCCTGACAAATGAGGACGCCAGGCTCCAATTAATTATATTGGCACTGAAATCATACAGACCAATTCAGTGCATTTATATAAGCCTGAATATTAAAACCCGCTTATTTTTTCTACCAGCTCATCTCATAAGCTGTCCCTTCTCTTCTCTCCCCTCCTAATGAGTTACTGTTAAAGAGAGCTGAGAGTTCAGAAAAGTCTTCATTTCCATATGAATATCATATTCTGCAGTTTGAAAAAGTACCCAGGTATAGAACGTACCCCTTTCTGATGTCTCCAGGGGAAAGAGAGGAGGTCTTATTAAGGTGGGCATATGTGTGCTGAGTGGGCAGAAAGAGAACACGTAACAGAGAATGCAATCTTTCCTATTTTTAAAAGGAAATGTTTTGTGGGAAAGAGGCACACAGTCTGCTAACTCAGAAGCTGAGGATATCTTTTTCCCAGTGACCTCTGGATTAATCCATTCCAACATTTCTCCATCTAATTAAGCCCGCTAATCTGAACCCTTTCATGCAGAACTGCAATTTTTAAAAAATATCTGTTTTTAGACTTATGCTTTGTCTATGAACCAATGATAACACACATTCAAAAGCAAAGTCCAAAATATAACTTTGTGTGATGGAAAGGAGGGGGAGGTTCTTCTGGCTGGTTAAAACACCATATTGAACAAATTATTTGCTCTTCACTGATTCTTATCTCTTCTTTCTCTGCTCCTTGGCTCAAATGCACATATCTGCTTACTCCTGGTTTTTGCTTGTCTTTAATCATACGGGGAGTACCTAGCCTATTCTTCCATCTCCTCACCGCTCCCCCGCCCTGCTTCATTAGAAGGTTCCCTCTGTTCCCATTTCCTCTTTTACTTCCTTGTGAGCAGCTGGGCTATGTGCTTACAGCAAATTAACTGTAAAATAAAGCAGACTTTTCCCCTGCTTTTTCTCTTCTTTTTTTTCAGGGTGTTGTGGGAGAAAAGGTGGTTAGAGAAATTACCCTACGATATGGATATGTAAGTGTGGACAAGGATCAAATAAGCAGAAGAAATACGGCTGCTACAGGGGTCACTCCCACTGAGGACACATAGGTACACAGCCCTGCTGGGGGTCCTGCTTCTTGCTGGATGCTCACACTCAGGTTCCTTACCACCAGCATTTTCTTGATTTTTTACAGACCTCCATCAAATGAAGTCACCGTTTAAATGGGAGTTTTTTAAAATACTGAAACGGAACTGTAGTCCCAGTATTGTTGACCTCACTTTTCTCAATATGCTTCAAAATGCAATATCAGGGGCTTAAGCGGTGGCTCGGCGGTTGGAGTGCTTGCCTGGCATGCACAAGGACCTGGGTTCAAACCCCAGCACCACATATCCAACTACATGTTGGAGAAGCAAAGTTCAGATGAAAAAATAAAGTTGATTCTCTTTCCTCTCACTTTCTCTCCCTTTCACTCTTAAAAAAAATGCAACAGCAATTGTCAGTTATTCCTCAATTTTAAAAGTCAGGCAGGCAACCTGAATTGTGTATGATCCCCAGAGGAAAATTAGTTCTTTCTTTCTTAATTATTTTTTTAAAGGGGAGGGGAGAGAGAGCGCACGCACAAAAGAAACAATTTCATCTAGTTTTTCATGTGGCTTTTGTTGCTCCAAGACTTCGTTGTGTACATGGTGCTAGGGTTTGAACCCATGTACTCATGCATGCCAGGCAAGCTCCATAACCTCTGAGCCACAGCTCCAGCCCCAAGGAAAGCTAGTTCTAAAGGCAATGAAACAGAAACAAGCTGAATGAGAGCAGAGGCGTGGTTAAATACACTTGCCTGGCATGCATGAGGATGCAGGTTTGAATCCCAGCACCGTGTACACAATGAAGTGTTAGAGCAATGATTTCCACGTGAAAAACTAAATAAAATTGTTTCTTTCTCTCTCTCTCACTGTCCCTCTCTTTCTTTAAAAATATCATGGTATGTACATATATGAATATGCCACATGGAATTTCACCTTCATGTATAGATAAAAGAAAACAATCAAAAATAAATACATGAGCAAACAGAAGTCTAGTAAAGACAAGAGAATGAGGGAGGATAGGAAGTAAAAGGGGGGATCATGAACTGAATTAGAATTCCATGCATGTATGATTTTGTTAGGGTGATATTATGTAAAAACTATGATGTTCTAGTAAAAACTAAAATTAAGAAAGAATGAATAACTTTAAGTATATAAATACACTATTGTTGTCTATATGCACTATGATATGCAAACCTTCAGAACTTATTTTTTTGCCTAACTGAAACTTTGTACCCTTTAACCTAACAATCTTTTTGTACTTCTTTAAGCATTTATTTCACTGTAATTTATATTGGTGTCATTACCCGAAAACTGCACTAAATTCTAAGGTAGGAAATATATAAAATTTACCTTCTATAACATGTACCAAGCAAATGCTGTGGTCTTGATTATTTTCAGATTCAAATTTCATTAATCCAAAGAAATAATTTTTAATATGTAAGAACTGGTATCTAGTTTGAACTATTATACCTTTTTTTTAAAGAGAGAAGGACAGTGAGAGAGAGAGACAGAGAGAGAGAGAGACAGAGAGAATCAATTTTTAATTGAGTTTTTCACATGGCTTTCGTTGCTCTGACAGTTGTGTACATGGGTTGCTGGGGTTTGAACCCATGTACTTGTGCATGCCGGGCAAGCACCGTAACCACCAAGCCACCGCTCCAGCCCCACTATTATACCTTTTAACAGGGACTTATTCTGTAGATTAGAACTCTCAAACTATTTGCTTTCAAAACAAAGACATACTTTTTGATTAAGAATAAGTAAGCAGTAAAACAACAAGGTTGTGCAATTTGTGAAATTTCCATCAGACCACCCTGGGTTTGAAATTCTGCTTTATTGCTTAATAGAATTGTGTTAACTTTAGCAAGTGATTTAAATTTTCATATTTCAGAATTCTCATCTGTAAAGCATGCATGATATCTACTTCACAGGGCTACGCCAATGATTAGAAATAATTTATTATATGTTGTTGAGACAGAATAAGTGTCTAATCAATGATGGTGATAATAATCATAATACCCAGAAAAATATATAACTGCCATGATCATTTAATGTTTTATAAACATGGCTGTAACATATTTTTCTGGGTATTATGATTATGTTAATTCTAAAATAATTTCCCAACAAAGGAAGAGTCCTGTTGATCTTGGGACATGCAGATACCATATTACTGAAAAAGAACAAATTTAAAAGTACCAAGTAGTATTAACAGAAAATTAGTGCTGAAATTCACCACAGTAACATTTCAGTTAGAAATAGCAAGTAGGTCTAAGCTTTCAGAAGTCATTATTAGTAAAGAAAATGAACATTTTCAGTAGATATGACCTATTTTTCTAGGAGTTCTATTCTAATAACAGAGGGAAAGGGTCAAATGAACTATCTTGTAAAATTTAGAGAAGCAGCTCCTAGTTTCGAAGCTTATTTCAGTTTATACACATTTGACAAAATTCTTAAATGAATTACATATGCCAGGGGTTCCTCATGGGGATTATAGCTGCAATACTCTTTTTAGTTTGAATATACTGCTGCTATGTATATTCTGGGGGTTTCTCCTATCCACTCTCCAACCAGGATGTACCTGTAGGAACAGGTCAGCCCCAGAGAGATACCATGGAGGAAACAACCTCACTTCAAATTCAATGATCTAAAATCTCACCCAACTCTTGAAGAATTTTTATCATATCTAACTTACTAACTTATGAATAAATATCATCATTAAAACCAGGATTCTTTTGCTATTTTGCATTCCATCTTATTAAAACACAAGTGCACAAGAGAAATGTTCTTTGCATGAAACGACTATATTCATTATGTTTTTTTTCTTTTTTACACCTGAAGGCACATGTCTATACCTGTAGGGGTTTATTATTTAATTAGAGCAGATGCTCTTCTTTCATTTCAGGTGTTTCATCTAAAGTTTGATTAACATCAGTATATTCTGTGCTCTCAGGCAAGTAAATATAGCTTTGCAGAAAAAGAAATATTTGGAACCAACATTTTTTTAAAAAACAAAAACATGAATGTGCAAAGAATACGAATGTGTAAGAAATTAAAATATCAACACTCAAAGCCCACTTGAAATATTACGTGTGTGTGTGAACCATAGTATTTGCACATTTTATTTAAGTACATATACATTCATTCATTCATTCATTCATTCAAGAAACTTATTGAGTGCTTAGTACTGGAACTAAAAGTGTGTTAATTTCATTGGCTATAAAATGAAAAAAGATACTTAAACTTGCCAATGAGTAATTCACAATTTAATGTGTGCATTAAGTATTGTAACAGGGTATGCAATGAAATTGTAGCAGGTGCTGTTCCTCAAGAACTCCATGTATGTCTCCTTCCCTTTCCATTTCAAAGTACATACTGGCTAAACTTACAGAGGCCAGAATTTTGAATTTCTTTGTGTGAGGACTCCATTTGCCTAAAGAGGTCTGCTTTTCCCACCTCCATGACAAGTCAAAACTGCTCAGGAATGTTTTATGAGAAATGATGCATAAGTACCCCAGTTGTCTGGCACTGTGATACATTCCCTTTTGAGGAGTTCAAAGAGAAAAGATAATTCTAGCACGGAGAATAGATTAACTCTGTCCTAAAGAGTTTTAACAGTAGGGGACAGGAAGCTGCTAGTAAAGACTTCACACTACATTGGGTACTAGAAGGCTGAACAAAGCTTTCCCAGACAAGGAGAGGAAGGAAGCATTACAAATTTTTTTTGAGGTGCTGGGGAATCAAACCCAGGATATCACATATGGTGGGCCAACAGTCTAGTGCTGAGCCACAACCCTAGTTCTGGAGAAGCATTATATGGGAGACAGTCAGCATGTGCAAAGCCTTGCATGAGGAGTTGTTCTCAAAGTTTGTGTCAATCCCCTGGAGAGCTTGTTAAAACAAGAATTGCTGGGTCCCACCTTCAGATTTCCTAATAAGATCAGACTAAGAATTCATATTTCTAACAAGTTCCCAGGGGATGCTGATGATTCTGGGGGATGGATGGGAACCACCTGTATGAGAGAATGACCAACAGATAGCTGAACAAGAGAAAGTGGGTGAATATTATGAAGGCTCACAAATATCCTGTGACCTAAAATATGTTTTTCTAATTGGTTATTGCTAAAACAATTTATTCTAAAGGAGTACCATACAAAATAAGTTGTAGATTCACAAAATATATTAAATGACAAAATCCTTGGAGGGAGAATATATAGATTGTTCCTTATACACTTACTGAGGCAATTTCTTAAGCTCTATTTTCTACAAAAATTTCAAATATGTGCCCTCTAATTCTCCATGTTTCACACCAACCCTACAGTTTAATAATGTAGGATTTTGCAGCTTCAAGTTTAAACTTCCACAAGAATGAGAGTTTGCAAATTTTACATCTTTTTCCATGTTAGTTCTGCCAATAGGAAAAGTGAATGTCACCTCATTTTGCAGTTCTCCAATAATTAATGAAATTCAGTAATTATGTGTATTTGACATTCAGATCATTTCTTATGTTAATTATTTGGGTTTTTAAATCCACAGTTCTCTATAGTACTGAAATTTTGACATAGTGTCTTGATAAGTTATTTAGGACCTCTCTAAATTGCTGGGTGGCCTCAAATTTGTAAACTTCACATTGTAGCTTCCCAAGTCACTGTGATAAAAGGCATATGCCACCATATCTGGCTGTTATTTTTTAACCTTTGAACTCTTTCACTATTCAGGAAGTTTTATATTGATAAAAGTTTTTTAAGAAAGTCCTGGTGTGAAGCCCTTATTGTATTTTGTATTAAAAATGTATTTTCTGAGTGTATATGACTTCTCTTCTTTATAATATCTCTGCATTATGATTTTTAATTAAACTGGTCAAATGTATCACTCCTTTACTGCATTATTTTTGCCTGTGATAAGAAATGTTCCTTTCTCCTAGACCATCAAAATCTTATTTTTAAATACTTGTTTTTCATGTTTAGACAATCGATTTTCCATTTATAACTTATTTTATGTATGGCAGGAGAGTGATCTAAATTATTTTTAATACACTTTAAAAGCTACTTCTGTCATTCTCATTTCATATTCTTTTAAAAGAGACAGTGATAGTAAGAGAGAGAGAAAGGAGAAAGAGAGAATCAATTTTATTTAGTTTTTCATGTGGCCTTTGTTGCTCCGAGACTTAGTTGTGTACGTGGTGCTGGGGTTTGAACTTGTGTATTTGCGCAGGCAGGGCATGTGCCGTAACCTCCGAGCCACCGCTCCAGCCCCCATTTCATATATTTTTGACAGAATGGGAAAATGCATCTTAACATATTTAAATATACCAGATAGTCTATTTTTTATTTCATTTCATTTTTCTCTTGTTAACCAATTTCTTGGAAAACTACTTCCTATTCCAGCATGTATTGTTTTCCCTCTAGAACTGTTAAATAGCTATTGTCACAATATCTTCACCAACTTTCTACCACTACTCTTCATTTTTCTCCTGTGTTTGATTCCTTGCTTTTTGGTCCCTATATTCACTAGTAAATAATATTAGTGCTGAGTAATATTAAGTAATTTTCCTATCTCTCTGGGATGTGTTAAAGATTATAATTAATTACAGTAGAATGATGGAATGCCAGATCTTCAATCTGCCTAGATTCCTGAGTAACCACAATAATCACGATCTTTGACTGACTTTTGCTGAATACGTAGCAAGGACAAACCTTTTTACTTCTAGCCACTGAAATTTTGGAATAGTTTGTTACTGCCTCATAACATATGCAATTTTAGTGACTAATGCATTTTCTCCTTCTTGATATTCTTCCTCACTTGTTAGAATATTTCTGTTATGGATTAGTTCTTTACACATAATTGATATTTGAACATGGTATATCGTTTATATGTTGCTGAGCAACAAATTAGCCAAAAGTTTAGGATCTTCAAAATAAAAACATATATTATCTCACGTAGTTTGTGAGTTACAAGGATTCAGAAGCAGCTTAGCAGGGTGTAAATGGCATGGTCTATATTGTTAAGTTGTAGTTAATCTTTTGGCTATACTTGTAGCCTCTCAAGATCTGGAGCAGAATGATTCAATTCCAAGCTCATTCTCCTAGTTCTTTTCAGGATAGTGCACTTCATCATCATACGCTCATCTCCATTGGCTGCTCATGATATGTACACCTATAGAGTGAGCAATGAATAGGTCTGTGGCTGTTTGTGGGGGTGAGAGGGGAAGGAGACAGAGAGAGAGAGAGTGAGAGAGAGAGAGAGATAATCCCAAGATAGAAGCCATAGTCTTTTTATAACTAAATCTTAGAAGTGACAATGTGATCACAACAGAATTACTAAATCTTTTTTTTCCTAAGAGAGGGGGACGGCTGAACCCAATCTTGGGTGAAAGGTGGTCAGGGTCGCATACTGGACCCAGCAGAGGAGACATGGGAGCAGGGAGTGGCCGAGGGGGGAAGATCCTGGACTAGGATCAGCCTTAACTTACTTTGTCAATATACATCTATGCATAAATATGTAACAATGATTCCCGCTATATGTAAGACCATGTCAAACGAATTTAAAAAATAAAAAGGCAATTCTCTCTTTTTCTACTGACTTTCATTGATCTTGAAAAATCCAAAGCCATTATGATTTCTCTTCCTTGAACTCTTTATCTTATTTTTGTGATATTTCATGATTATTAACCTTGGTGTGATTTTTCAGTACTTATTTATAGTGCTGGGCATTCAGTAAGTTCTTCATACCTGGAGACACATTTTTCTTTAATTCTAAGACAATTTTATCATTTCATTGATAATTTTCTTTCTACATTTTCTTCTTTTCTTATTCTCTAGGACTTCTAATATTTGGAAGCTGGACTCCCTAGAGCATAGTTTCTCAATCTCACCACTATTGACACTTTGTGCTGGAAATCTGTCTGAGGATGAGTATATTGTAGATTTTATAGATTTCTTCAAATTTGTCTTTTTCCTCTTCTATTGAACTTTTGTGTCTGTTATTTACTTTTAATAGACTTTTTAGAGAAATTTTATGTTCATAGTAAAAGTGAGGGGAAAATACATAGATTTCCAATGTAACTTTCCCCTGCTATCAATAACATGAGTCAGATGGTACTTTTTCTACAATTGCTGGACATACACTGAAGCATCATTAACATCCAAATTGTATCATCTACATTGAAGTTTGCTCTTGATGTTGTAAAATCTATAGGTTTTGACAAATATACAATGACTTGTATCCACCATGATAATACCATACAGAGTAGTTTTACTGTTCTATAATTGAAGCTCAATTTTTATTTAAATAAAATTACTCGAATATTTTGCATAACCTATTGTTCTTTCTTATTTTATTGATAGAGTAATCAGTATCACTCTGGAAATGTAAATCTAGTTATTTTAAAATACTTTTGTTGGCCTGGTGTAGTGGTGCATGACTGTTACAGCAGCAGCTCTGGAGGATAAGGTAGGAATACCACAAGTTCAAATCCAGCTTCACCAACTTAGTGAAGCCCTAAGGTATGTCAAAATGAACAAAAAATAAAAAGGCCTAGGGATTTGGTTCAGTAATTAAGTACCCCTGGGTTCACTGTTGGTCCTTCCCCAAACCCTAGTTTTCCTAGAATATATTCCTTGATTTTCTTTGTTCAGAGTTTCTTCATTAACCTAGTTGCTGTGGGTTTTCCCCAATGTGCTTATTTTTGTGCTGTTTTCTTTTGTTTTAGATATTTTTCAAGTATCTGAAGAATCTTTGGTTGTTTCTTAAAA